>VZTT01073244.1:175799-189168 GCA_013400855.1 Buphagus erythrorhynchus
CAAAAAAAAACCAAAAACAAAAACAAAAACAAAAAAAACAAAAACAAAAAAACAACCAACCAAAAACCACATATGTATGCAACATTCAAAGAGGAAACAAATTGAGGGAAAAAAAGAAATTCAGACTAATGGTCAGGTCATAACTCCCTCTCCATTAAGCAGAGCAAAGTTACTACAACCACAGATGAACATTACTGCAACACTGCAAAAGAGCTAATGCAAGAGTGCCAGACAATGCCATCATCTTGTACCATCTTGTGACTCAAGCCAAATGGGAATGTGGATTACAAAGGGGCTTGGCTAGAGATGGTGATAATGGGAAGCTCAGTCTGAACCAAACACCTCATCCTCCTGCCTTTGTTAGGTTGGTGTCTCTGGGGATGCTGGAGGAGCCCGGGCCCCAGTGAGACCTGGAGCTCCAAGTGATTTTGCAATCTGCATGTACCCTGTGATAGCCTGAATTTGGTCACTGGCTGGCAGAGTGATTGTTATTGCAAAAGAGTGCTGCATTAGAAAAAAAGGTGTGAAAATGGATGACTATTGATTTGGTAAAGGCAAGTGAGCATATTGGTGAAATACATACTCTAGTATGCATACTTTTGTGATAACAATCACATTTATCCCTAAGACATTTATGGCTTCTTTAGAAATTTTATGATTGTATAAATTGGTACTTAGGCACCTTATAAAAGTAGAGTTGTGACAGCATAATAGTCCATAAAGAAAACACAGTTTCAAAAACTGGACTAGAGATTTTATGGTTTACCATCTTAATTCAGTGCCACTCAAAAATACCAAAACCAGATTTTGAGACCTTGAACAGCCTTTCATGAGATGCAACCAGACCTTCCTTCTTCCTTTCTAAAAGCACTCATCAAAAGTGGATCATTAGTTTGATATCAGGTGAATCCAGCTGCTTCCTCTCCATATATACTTTCAGAGAATATGAAAGCCCTTCTAAAACATTACCAGCAGAAAATGCACTGGGAAATTCAAGGGTTTCCAGTGCACAATTTTAGCTCTGTAATTTTTTTCCTCAAAGTGCCACAAGAGATAATGTATTAATCATTTGTCAAATTACTGTTTTCAAATCCAAGCTGTTTATCATTTTTAGTTATTTAGTTGCATGAGGACAGAAAACATCTTTTATCGCTTTCTAAAATATTTCCTACCTATTTCAGATAAAAAGCAGATGAGACCAAATGTTCAGCAAATTAGAGGGAAAAGAAATCACTTTCAAGTTGTTTACAAGGTGAATTTCAAACATACAAAAATATTTTAGGGTAAAAATATTGTGATTCACTTACATCTAGAAAATAGACCTGGCAGACTGCTGTAACAGGATGGTTGCACGTAATTTTGAATATTGTATTAATAAAGTTAGTTGTAAATTAGGACAGTGGCTGTGATGGATAATTGCGAATATTAGGCACTAACACAATTAGTATTAAAAGGAGCTGTGGCTTCAAAAATTTACTCCTGCAGTTCTAATTTGTAGGTGGAATCTTTAATGAAATAATAATAACCTGAACTGCAAATCCACAACAGTCTTCATACTTAATCAAATGATGCTCCATTATTTAAGTTTGCCACAAAAAGTTAAAAGTTAAATCCTTGGGAAAATTGTACAGTGTTTGTAAAAAAAGTATTATGAAGACAAGTCCTTAAACTCATAGCAATTTAGTCACCACTAATTTTTGAATTGTGAATGAAACAAGTATTGGATTTTTATAGGAATTTATGTCTGCAAAGTGAAATTGTTGCTGGATAGGTAAGTTCCTATAAAGCTTACCTGAAATACAGTAATGCAAGCAAAAGAATGCATTTCTAAGTTTTTAAGTATGTGTAGTTGTTGTGTTAGGATCTTTCAAATAATATTTTTTTCTGCTTATGCTCCATTTACAAAGGGGCAAATGATTGAATTTGCTTCACTGAACTGAACTTATACAGCTTCCTGCTGGGTTCTGGGGAGCATTTATGGAACACCACCTGGAGGGCAGCTGCTCTTTTCTCTTAGGCCTGAATATCATTAAATTTTAGCAGCAACATGACACACTGTAGAAAATTTTGTTTTAAGACTGCACTCTTCTGTGCTGTTGTTGTCAAGAGCAAAAAGAAGTGGGGGCAGGGGGGCATTTCTGTAAAGCAAGAGTGATAGATTTCATTGCCTTGTTAGCAAGTGCCCACAACCAGGAAAAGCAGAAGGACTGGAAGTATAAAAGGGACTTTTTTTTGTTGTTTTTTTTTTGATGGTGGGTGAAAAATTTGCAACATGGAAGAAATGTATTTCAAAACAGTGCACTGTCTTTTTGTAAATAACGACCTGTGTTGAAGCATCTACAATTTAACTTCACATTTGAGCAGAAGAATATCTTCTCTTAAAAGAGCAATAGCTAACCTTATCCTGCACCTGTGGATGACATTGGAGCTACCCTAAGAACTCATTTTCTTGCAGCTATTTGCTTAAGCATTTCACTACCAGATTAAGCTGAAGACAAGATTGCAGTGAAATGCTGTGAAGCACTGCACAACGCTCATGCCTCCCAAAGGGACTAAGTAACTGTAGCTCAGATCCTCTATGGGTTTTACACATTTTGAAAAAGCTTTTTTCATTATTGTTAAGAAACCTTTTGTACAAAGAGGAGAGGTAAGATGGGACCAACTTGCAGCAGCTCATATGTATTGCTGTGCCTCAGGTTTTTTCCCTCCTCTGCTTTCCAGCTTTTAAGTGTCAAGCCCAGTGTGAAGAAAGGACTGCATTCCCTTGGGAATTTCAATGCATGGTCCAGCTCTCTGTGCTTCTTACACTCCCTCAAGTCTACAGAGATCATCTTGCTAGTGTTAGCAGGAAAACTGGCACAATGATCAGAGAGAACAATCTATATACAGTAAATGTTACCAATGTGATTTACCTGCTCGGTGCCTTACTATAAAATTTTAATATTTTTCAGTGGACTATGAGACTTTACTCCTATTTTTGTACATTTTGACTTCTACATTTCCCTCCTTCTTTCCATGTTGCATCTTTTCTCCTCATCCTCTTTGCCAATTGCATCAGCTCCTGATTCCCTTCTCATTCCTCTTTAGTTCACTACTAAAATGCCTAATAGCAACACAAGATGGTCTCCAAAATGACCTAGAGTATTATAGAATTGACCACCAATTAATAGTGCTGTGCCAAATAAATGACTGACAATTTCTTCTCAAAGCAAAATTCAGAAATAGTGATTTTGCCAAAATCATACTGTTACTGAAAATGCATTGCTTTCAACAGCAGTGAGAAATTACAGATGAGAAAATCTCAATAAACTTAACATTCACATTTCTTGTTCATTTAATTTAAAACTCTGTTTCAAATAGGACAGCTGACAGAAAGTTATATTACTTTCTTTCAAATTGAAATATCTATGCTCTCATGCAGCATTTCTAAATCAGAAGTTTTTATAGCATTCTTCACGAGCAACATTTCAACCAGCAGTTCCAGTTTTGTCTGGGTAGTCTTTCAAAATTCACAGTACCTACAAGTATTGGCACTTTGGGAACAACAGAGGACCCCAGATCTGGACCAAAGAATCACTGTGCTAGGCAGAGTGCCAGACAGAGGCACCAGGTCATGGATAAATATTTTGGGTTCCTGAGAAAAACAGTGGAAGGGTGACTATCTGACCTGGACTTGATGGCTTAAGAGTGTAGTCAGAACTAGTTTTCCCCAATGGCCACCAGAACTGACTAATGCTAATATTTTTGCAGAAAGAAAAGGTATTTGAAACAACTTTAACTCTTGAGTAGTAGTTGAAGAAACCAATGTTGGTAAAGCAGCTCCTATCACTAAGATTACATTGAGTAGGAGTTTCAGGACCAGCACTTCTAGCTATCCAGAATCCTAGATTTAAATACAGAATTATTTTTTTCTTGAGGGAAACAGTATTTGCCATTCTGAAAGCCAGAAAGGCCCAGGTGGGAGAGAGGCAGATTCCAAGTGGGAGGTGAGGATGCTAAACTGTCTTCCAGAAGGAAACAAGAATCAGGCCCACATTTTCCAAGCTCAGTGCCCAGGGAAACTAGAAAGGCTTTTTCTATACTGCAAGAAAACTCATACTTAGTAAAGTTTGACATTGAGTTTGTCTATATTTTTTCTGCCAGAGCAATCTTGATGGAAATAAAAACCTGCATACAATGAACACCAAATAATAGATTTTCAAACTAGCATTGAAATGAAAAAGATATCTCTGGATAAGACTGGTGTCTAGATAAAATGCAAATTCAACCTCTCTGTGAAGCATTTGTGAATAATCAGAAATGCATACAGTCACTAAATACATTACCAGAATAACGCAGAAATGGAACAACATGCCAGTATTTTCTTTTCCTGCTGGAGAATAGAAGTAGATGGTTCTCTCAATTAATTATCTATTTCAAGAGAAAACTGTTCACATACTAAAACCCTCATGCTTCCTTTTCACATATCTCACTCCTTGGGCTGGCTTTTGATCTTCACCCTGTCCCCAGATGGGAGCAATTGCATGGTACAAGCTGCCTTTTCAAACGTGACTCCTCAGCGTACTTATTCATTTAGTCTCAGGACTGCAGTGAAGAGTCCACAGGACTCTAATGGGGAGAATTCCAGGGCTATTCGTGTCCTGCTAGGCTCATTGTGTAGCCTTAGATAAATTATTTTAGCACTAGTTCAGACCTTCTTTTCCTGCTTTGTTTTGTTTATCTGTAAATTGCCAAATGAGGAGCTGGGAGAGCACTCTGAGCTTGTGTGTAGCTAGTTAGTGACCCACTTGCTTCTCTTGAAGTGAAGGAGAAAGGAGATGCAAGGTATTGCAGAAAGGGTTGGATAGACCTCTGTTAATCTTATTCTCAAGAGATAGTACCCTTTACTGTGAATTTACCCTGCAAGGTGAGGCATACACTGGACAGTTTGTACCTGAATGAAGGGTTTGGGCATGTACTCAGTATTTGGGGCAAGTCTGTGTGTAATAAATGGTTCTCTCTGCACACTACTTAGCTGGCAACACAGATATTTCCCTGGCTCACATAGCCAAGCCCTTCCAGGCAAAGCAGAAAACAGAAATCAGGAAGAGGTTTCTGGCTCCTGTACCATCCTCTTCTGACCAGTACTGATGGTGCAGGGAGAACCCCAAAACTGCAGCTCCCTTCTATAAATTGCTGATAATAATTTCTTACCTCAGACTTCACATTGTCACAAAATATCAACTGCTGTGCAAATAGCGAGTACAATTAATTATTAATTTCTGGTTTATTATTGACTGACTACTTTGTCAAACAAACTGTATGATAACCTCTAATAAACTTTTCCTACTCGCTGCTATGTCTTAACAATTCCTAGTACAGCAAAACTAAAAAAATAAGACCAAGCCTCATCTGACTTACAAAGATCATTATTAACCATGTCTTGTATGCAAGAACTGCATTCAGGCCATGCTGACACAAGACAATCAGTTTTCTCTATTTGCAGGATGCTGTAATGAAATGCCCGATTTGATGAAGTTAGAGGCGTTATGATATTTTCATCATTGTGTAATAAAGCATCAGGAAACCTTCAAGCCTCTGATGTTATTGAATATCTTGGTGGTGTTCATATTAACAGTGCACAGTTTGCAATGTAAGGGAAGGAGGAGAAAGGAGGACTGATGGTTTGGGCTTTTGGTTTAAGGTGAACAATCTTCCTCAAATTAATTTGTTCTCCATCCTTAAGTGATTGGTACAGCCAGGGTTTTGCATGCACCTCAAATCTCCTAGCATATCCATAAATAAGAAATAGTGGATAGAATAAGTAAATGTTTCTCATTTTCACTACAAAGCAAAGGCTATTAGGGGGAACAGTATGCTTGGGTTTTTTTCATTTATCTGGTTTTGGTGAATATTTAGTAATACTCTTTTAGGAACTGAAAGAACACTAAGTGATTTTCATAGTAATTAGTAATGTCCTTTAATATGCATATACATTTCTAATAGATTAATAACCAAATTTATAACAATTTGATAAAAATAGAAAACTAAACCCAGTATTAACTGAAGTGCTACTTGCCCAGAGTCACATTCAACATATTTAATTAATTCTTGTGAATTCAGTGGGGCTTTGTGAAGAAATAAAATAAACAGCATTTCTATGTGCCTTCATTGTTTAGCTACTGTCCAATTTCTTTTGACTGCTGATATTATTTATAACTAGGAGGTTTGTTTGTTTATTTTCCATTTGGAAAAAAAATAGGCAATGAAACATTTGTTAAATTTATTTATTTTTAAAACAATGGCTATAGAAAGATTTACATGGACATAACAAAACAAGGACATAAAGAGCTTTATAAAGAACTTCATATACACTTTTTTTCCTCTACATTTATACAACCAATAGGAATAATATGCGGTTTGCTTCTTTGTTCAATAATGAAGCTCTAATTTCCATTTCCACTGTACAGCTGTTGCACTTCTCTCATTTGGATTTTGCCTGCACAAGCCCAGGCTTGCAGGATTACCAGCAAGAACTATCTGGAGGGAGTAGTCAGGGCAGCCCAAAAAGCCCATCCCAGCTTCTCCAAGCCGAGCTCTGCCAAAGCCAGGCAGAAGTGGCTCAGATGGGAACACAGAGCACCCGGAGGATGTGCTGACTGCATGCTCCACGTGGCTCCTGCCCATGCTAAGAAGCTTCACAGCTTCGTGGGAAGGTTACCTGGTGCAGGCAGCACACAGCACTGAGCTCACCCACTGCAGGCACACATGCAGTGCAGACAGGGAGAGCACAGCTCACCCCTCTGAGCTGGGCCCTGCTGGGAGCTCCCTGCTGATCTGGGAGGACAGGTCACATTATGGAAATGCCCTTGGGTATACCCCATTTTCCAATTAGGAAATGCCATGGGACTTAGGTGGCATTTAGGGCAAGGCCCTTCTAAGCAAAACCCCTGCAGATTTTTGCAGAATCCTGCTCACTGTGTGAGTCCTGTAAATTAAAATCTCTCAGGCATATGCTTCAGAGTGGCTTTTCACTTACTCTATAATGGTGTATCCAAAGGGCAGTGATGAGCAGATCCAAATCCCGTGAGCACATGGGACATGAGACTTGCTAAGTGTCTTTCCTGTCGGAGGTCATGTTGCTGCCTCCTTCATGATAGCAGACCAAAGAAAACACCCTGTGTCCATTTTATAGGCTCCAGTGTTGTTTGGCTGTCAGTGAGGGCTAGGCCAGCTGCAGCCCTCTGCTACTCTTTAGGAGGAAAGAAAAGCTAAATGATAAACCTCTGTGTCTGTGTCTATTCAACTGTACACATGCTTTATATCTCTAATGGGTATATTGGTGCGATGCCTATAAATACCTTGTTACACATTTTTGTCACATCCTTGTTAAATTTCCACATTCTAAAGAGCCTGATGGCTCTAAAAAGACTTCCTTCCCCTCTCCCACCCATAACAGTAAGCAAATCCATTACAGTAAGTATGATTATCATTCTGGACTTCATGAAGAGAAGCTTTAAGCATATTGCATAAATTAAGTACATAATGTAATAAATCCTATATGAGTTGTAAATAGTCTGCAACTAAGCAGGTTAACTGGCACACAAGTCTGAAATATTACACGGTGAAACCTGTGTGCCCTAAGAGACTACCCTAGGGTACTGACAAATACTTTACAACATCAAATTACCCATATTAAGCAAACTGGCTCTGCAATTTAGCCAGAAAGGGTCTATAATTGGTTCAGGGTACAACACTTTTTCCTAAGAGACCTGCTAAAACACTGTGGATTTCAATGTCTACAGGCCAGCAATAGAAATGTATAGCATTATGAATAAACTCTGTCACTTTGAATTGTTGTGATTTTTGTCAAAGACTTCATATCAATCCAAATAAAACATGTTAAAATAAGTGTTTTCCATTTAATTTCGTATAACTGGTGGCTGAATAATTAATATTAATATAAAATTGTTTTAAATTCACACATTAAACTTACTTGCATCAATTTTTCAGCAGAAACAAGTAAATCTTTCCATTTAAACAAGCCTAGAAACAGTAATTTCTTATATCAAATATCTGCAATATAATCTCTTATGGGATTCTCTCCATGTTTTTTCAAGTAGGATTTTCAGACACTTTTAATAAGAGACACATCTCTTCTAAATTGTTCTTCTGCCCTAAAGTGATTTGGTAAAAATGGCACAGTGGACTCTGGATTATCACACTGATTTTTCTACCGAATGAGCTCAGTTTGCAAGTAAATTTCTAACTGCCAGCTGCACAAACTCAGCCTGAGTCCTGGATCCCTTCCATCTCATGCATCACCACCAGTAATAAATGTCCTGTATGCCAGAATATGCCCTCCATGGCATCTGTGCAATCCCAGTGCCATCCATGAATTTGCACAGGTGTTGCTGGGGGCAGACGTTCAAATCAATAAGGTTACACACAAGTGGCTGAGGAAATTATCTCCCAAACAAAACTACCAGTACTGCAATGATCTGTGGGATGGAAGAGACCCTGCCTGACTCAGAGCCAGGTTTTAATCTCACAACCAATAAGAAAAATATTTGTCATTAAAAGAGAGGTGCAATGTACATGGAACATCCCAACACTATTTTTATGCTGCTTCTTAGAGCATAAAATGGTTTTGAATGTACAGGTTGCACAAATAATATATTGGATTTTTTTTTTTAATAAGATACACTTTCCAATCAGGATATTATGAAAAATCAGCAAGTGGTGTATCTTGGTGTCTTAAAACATCTTGTGTAAGATCAGTATGTTGGGGCTGAGAGGAAATGGCCCATCCATACTGTCCCAGTGAGACACCACTGTCATCCAACAATGCCTTAGGGGAGGATGTTGGAGCAACAACATACTCCAGGATGCCAGACTTGGACTCACAACATAGCTGCAAGAATAGGGTTACTTTCTGCTCCAGTTTTAAGTCCTGGATTATTTCAACCCCTATAGACAATCACTTTGTCTCTAGATGTCTTTGCTGATCATGTGTTTACAAACAGTAAGCAATGTTTCTAGGGCTACCTACAGGCAATAGGCAGCTCAAAATCAGTACTTCTGTCACAGCTCTGTTGTGTGGCCAGGAGCAGAGCTGGGCACTGGATGATGAGTAAGTGGAATATTTAGGTCTGGCAGGAGGTGAGTTTGGAGGAGCTGCTCCTGCTCCCACTATCAGCTTCTCTGGGCTCCAGCTGGACCCCTCCAGCAGCAGAGGGCCACACTGCCTGGGAAGATGCCACACTTTGTGCTGAGAAGCCAGAAAACCACCCTCAGACTGCCCTCACCAGAGTGGTATCTGATGTACATACTTTTGACAAAATAAATTTTTTTTGCAAACAAAATCAAGGCGAAATACATCCAGATACCTTGTTCTGCATTTGGTTTCAAACTGGATGTAATTTTTTTCTAGGTTATGCTTAAACTAGTTTATTCTCTCAAATGATTACTCTTTTTCAGTTAAATGAGTCCACTTTACCTCTTCATCTGAAGTTTGGTTCAAACTTTGTTTTCAAAACAAAGACTTGGTGTAAACCAGCCTTACACAATCCTTACACAATGGATACCATGCAGAAAAGAGAGGAGAGGATGCCATTTTCTTAGCAATGACAAGGAAGTTGGCTTTTTCATGTGAATTAGCAGCTTAAGATAAAAACATTAAGGCAGGGAAAATTTACCAAATCTTAAAAAGCACAGCCTGTGTGTCTTTTCACTATTTTATCCTGTGTTAGCCAACATGAAGTAAGCCCACAGCTTATTTTTTTCCTCACGAAAGCAACACTCAAGGAATTTATGTTTATTCCAGAGAAGATCTCTAGGAAATGTGTCTGTGAACTACCCTAGGGTGTGACCTCTCTGTTCAGAATTCATCATATGTTTTCTATTAAGACAAAACTCTCTTGACACTGTAATTCTTTCTTCTTTCATTCTGAATCCACAGCTTGTGACTGAAACCACTTCCCACACCTTGCAGAAGGTGCGTAACTCCAGCTTTCCCACACATTCCCCAGGCAAAGTCATTTTGGGCTCTTCAGGCAAAAATCCACAGCACAATTCAGGACAAGCAAGAAATAAATAGCCAAAAGAACGCTGTACTCATAGTATTATTTATCATCAGAGTTAGCACAGTAAAAATCTTGGTGTTCAGTTTACTCAAATTTAACACAGAGAGCAGGTACTGTAAGGAGAGGGAATATCCTCCACTTTCCTAAAACACTATTTCTTGAACAATGAACCTTTTTTTGCGCATTTTTAATTCCTGTTTGGTAGTCAAAATCCTGTAAGGACTGTGCAGGGTCAGTCTCTTAAAAACATGCCTTACTTCACCTTTCTAAGCACTCCTGGGGGTAGATGCAGGCACACTGGGCCACATGCAAAGGGCAGATATTCCCACATGAAGCATTTCCTGCTGGCTTCAGGCCTTTGGAGGCACCTCAGCAGCTTCTTGCTGAGGACACCACTGCCATGCTTCAGGTCACTCAGAATAACACACTCACCCAAGCCAGAGTACTGGGAAAGCCAGTGTAGATGCACACCCACAAAAACAGACTCCATCCAAGGAGAAAAGCATTAAGCTCTCTAGTGAATCCTGTTTTACCTGTTTTTTTCCCACTTTCTGGGGTAGCCCAGCCTCCTATTGACCTAGATAATGGGAAGATGATTATTCATTTGAATTTCAAAAGAACGAGTAGTGGGCTGTTAGTTCTAACTGCTGCGCTCTAATAGGAATATACATGTACACATACAATTATTGAACTGCTTTTTGAACATAAAATTATTTAACAGTAATATCTACTTATTCATGTACCTGTTTAATCAGGTTTCTAAAATCCTCAAATTTTTTTTTTGTTTTGCAGAGTGTGGCTGTTATTTGTCAGTCTGTTTTCAGCTTCATCATCTTCCTAGCACTACCCCTAAAATTCAACAAAAAAACAACCAAAACACAACATGAACAAGCATGAGAAAACAGTAATGCAGTTTGTATTTAAAAGATCACTTTTGAGGAAAAATTGAAATGCTGCCAAGACACTCAGAAAATGAGATTTAACACAAAAATAGAAAAATTTAATTTATAAAAATTTTGTGATACCCATAGTATTAATACACATCTTCACAGGGACACACATGAAGGAGTGGAAATATCACAAAAGTCTGGTGTAATGACAGTGGATTCAAATTACAAATTCAAAGCTTTATTAAAAATTATCTCTCCTGATCATAATGTGTTAAATGTCAGATACTGTCACCCTGGTGTATGGAGTCTCAGTCTTACCAATATTGATTATATGGCTTCCATTGCAATTGAGTGAAAATTTTCCAAAACAGTTTATGGCTTTTGTAAAATGATTTGAAAAAAATAGCAGTACTTTGTGAAAATTAATTGATTTGATTCACTTTACAGGAAACAAAGATTCAATTTTCGTTTCATCAGCTTGAACTTTATGCAACATATATGACATAATTAAATCTCCCATAAATGCCAAAACCAAAACATTTCGACACTTTTCATTTTGCAAAATTACACCATTATTTCTATCTGGATTCAAAATTCACGTAAAAACTGCAGAATCTCTCACTAGGTATCTGAATACTGGTACTTACAGAAGAATACTAAGAAATAGGGTTAGATGAGACATTGGTATTCTGCTGTCATCCTAGTAAAGGTCCCAGCAGCATCAAAGCTGCCTTTCCCAGAGGCAGTCAGGCACCTACACACTCCCGAGACTCCTGTACACATCACCACTACGAGAAACATATTCTCAGTTTTTACAAAATCGTGGTGACACAGAAGCTCTACAGTGTGCCCTGTTTGAGCGAATCCTCAGCCAGATGGAGCAGGATGTGCCAAACTCAGAGTCCTCTTGGAAGGAATGCCTGGTCCTGCCAGCAGCCCTTCCCGGAGAGACCACAGCTGCGACAGGAACTCAGGCACTCCCTCCCAGAGGTACTGCGCCCTCTTCTCATGTGGCTTCTCTAAATTTTAACATTTTATGACAGGTTGAGAAACCTGCCAGTCAAATTTTCCATTTTATCTCCTGTGTCTTAAAGGATAGACATTACTATGGAGCTAGATTGTACCACCAAGTGCAGTCAGAGAGACAGAGGTGGCAACAAGCCTCAGAGCAGAAATCACAGTTGGAGGCAGTCATGGAAAGGCAGAGCACTATTTTTCAAAACCCATCTTTACAATGAAGTAACTTTACAATGAACCTTCTTCAGATATGCCCTTTTCCTTCCCTCTACTCTGTACACCCAGCTGGGGTCAGGCAAGGAACGTGACATAACACTATGTATCTGCCTCAAATGTATCCTTCAAGCTCCACCTGACTCCTGACAAATGCAGCTGAGACCTGGTAGCCCTAACCTATCCATACAGCTAAAAGAGGTGTGTGATGTTTTTGGGTTTTTTTGCTTTTGTTCCTGTAACAGCACTAGTCACTCTGCAGCCCTATGATATCAGAGTCATATCATCCAAACACAGTAATTTTACTGTAGTCTGAGGAAAATGAACCACTGGGATAATTAGAGGATGATGTACCAGGGGACCTACTGCCCATTAGCACCAGTTCATAGGATGTGCTCTGGCAGAGAGGCTATGCTCATTCCTCTCATTGCCATTATGTCCGTAGACAGCCAGTAAACATCACAGAACTTACTAAACTTTTCTTTTTCTAATAACTGCAAACGGTAGCTGGAAAAGCACAAAGGAACCCATAAAACAGTATGTGAGCTCATCTCCAGCATACATTTTGCAGTTAAAATGACCACAGGTGCATAGCATACTGTCACCTTTGGATTTCAGACACTCTGCGATAAAATCAAACATGGGATTGATTATCCGGATAGGTGGATCCGCTACAGCGTCCTGAATAACCTGATGCTTCCGAGAAAGCAAGCACACAACAAACAAACAGAAAATCAGCAGTGTTTGATGCTTTCTGTCCATTTCAACTCTGTGTAATAGACAGAAAGGGGAAGGCGTCTTTATCCTCTGCCTACACCACGCGGTAAGTGCCTCCAGGTGGGTGCGACGATTCTCACGTCCCTCGTGCGGACAGCCCGGGCCTCCTCGGGGGACAAGGGGACCTCCCCTGCCCCGGGCACCGCCGACAGCGGCCGGAGATGCCGAGGCACAGTCCGCATCCGCAGAGACCCGGGAGCGCACCAGGCTCTCCCCTGCGTTCTCCCAGCGCCGTTCTCCACCGATCGGACGCCGAAACCAGCCCCGGGAGGACCGGGAGCCTGGAGCGCTCCTCCGGGGGTTCAGTGCGGAGGAGAAGGAGGCCATGTGCGGAGCCCGCCGGGCCCGCTGAGACCCCGCGGCGGGGCGGGTCCGGTCCCGGCGGTGCCGCCGCAGGAGCTGAGGCCG
>VZTT01073244.1:193255-219014 GCA_013400855.1 Buphagus erythrorhynchus
TTTTTGCCTTTAGGAGCCATCGGATTTCAGTTGCGTGCTCTGAAATAGCTGCTGATGGCAATAAACAGACTCACGAGGTGGAAGTTTGTTTCTCAAGAAGTTTACTTTTTTTATCTGATAGGCATTGGTAAATTATTACTACTTTTTTTTTTTTCTCCGCTAATTAATAATCCAGCTGTTTACAGGGACAATTCACTGTGCTGGTGTTTTGGTGGCAACCACTGCTACAGGCTTTCAGACTTGCTGAAATGAAAATCCTGCATACGCATTTGTAAGGCATAATAAAACATAACATTAAAACCTGCATGCATGTTATGTTTAATCAAAGACAACTCTTAGGCATTTAAGTGGTGAGATATCTTACTTTAGGTTAGTTAAACTGGTAGTAAAATGATTAATATAATCTGATCTCTTTCTAATAATAATAAAACACTCATGATTCTAAATAAAAGTTGTTTGGCCTAAATCTTTGCTATCAAAAAAGAGATATAGCATATCTGGGAACTCAAATTTATGTCTTGCATTGTGATAATTCTTTATGAGAAACTGTGTTTTAAAACAAACTTAATTACAATATACAAGATATCCTTGGCAATGGATAGTCCTCAATAAAACAGAGTTTCTTGAATTTTCAGTTTTTGGTCTCAAATGATTAGTGTGTTCTCCATGTAATAACTTAGAAATCAGATTGAAAACAAATGACATTTATCTCTTCTAAGGCAAAAGACTGAAAGAAAATAGATACACTGAAATGCTCTAGCCTAGCCATTCACTATCCTGCTATTGAAAATCCCATTTTGGGCTAGGGTGATGGAGTAAGTTGATCAGGTTCTAAGTCTTAAAACTGAGCCAAAATTCTCTTAGTAATTCTTCAAGCTATCATGAGGGTAGGGTGACTTGTTCTTTCAGTCCCTTTTCTTCTGATATGCATCCTTGTTTATTAAAGTGATAATAGGCAGTGTCATTAAACATTTGTACTTTACAGATGTTCAATGAGTTATGAATGATTATGGTCAAATACAGGCTGCATTTAGTTTGCATTGTGATAATGTCTGTGTCTCAGCCTATGAAAGTTTTGACTTGCATATATGTTTGGAAGCTGTTTTTAAAATTACCATTTAAAATATTACTCAAGGATAGTTGATTTAAATGATCCAATTAAAGAGCAGTCAGGCATATTTAAAAAGAGCAACAGGTCTACTTTAGTCAAAGAATATAAAACCCACTCAGAAGTATATCTTTTTCTTCTAAATGGGAATTATACTGTACTATATCAGAGGAATGTTTTGAGTGAAGGTATATGGTGCAGGGAAACAGTTTTGTTTTTTTTGGCCAAACACGTGAGTTACTTTGAGTTGCTTTTATTTTAGAGTTTATTATTGCATATTGTTCAAGGAAAAATTAGGTAGTATTCTGTTTAAGCCACTGCATATTTAGGGCTGAAGTTTGATGCTGTTAAATGCCTAAGCTCCTACTGATCTCAGTGAGAGTAAAAAACAAATCTTCTACTCATGAAAAATAGCATCTGCTAAGCTACTTTTTTTAATTTGTCATTAATAATATTCATACCTACTGTTTCTCTGTCCTTTTTTTTTTTTGTGTACATAGGAATCCTTGTTGACATGCTAGAGCAGTCCTGTTGCAGGCCTGGTATCTCCCGTGGCCCTTTTCCTGCATTCCTTGCATTTGTCTCTGTACAATACTCTTCTACGTGTAATAGGACTCAATGATAGGAGGGAGAAAAGTGAGCTTTTCTATGTTGAAAGACAATTTCCTTACTAACACTGAGGATGTCAACTCAATGTAACACCTAATCAAACGTGCTGATTCTTTCTATCTTTAAAGTGAATATTTTTTGCAACCTTTTTTCCCCTTTTGATGCTTTTACTCTGGTTTTTCCCTTCCTTTTAAAAGAACCACAGTTAAGAAATATTTTCTTTCTTTAAGTGTAGTCTTTTACAAATGTGGTAGAAAGGCTCATTCCAAGCGTCCTTTAAGTGCTACATGCTCTTTAGGCATTCACTGACATTCAGATGAAATTTCACGTATTGAATGTGATTTGCATGCTTGCAGTATGGTCCTTCACTCCTGCCTTTTTGAGGAAAGTGCAACTCTGTTGTTACACCAGGGGAAAACTGGTGTGGGGTCAAAGTCAGGGCCATATAATTTTAGGTGTTTGATAATCAAAACAGTTCATGAATTCCATTTTACATCTTCACAATTGTTGCCTAGTAAGGCCTTAAACCTGCTCTGTTAAAAAAAAAAAAATTCTCATTGAGCATAATGGGAGTTTTTGCCTCAAGGGCTGCTGGCAGGATAGGTGTCTTAGCTCCTCCTAACCTCCATTTGTAAGAATGGCCAGGAAAAAATAAACAACAAAAACTTAATACAATGAGTTGCCTTACATTTCCCCTACTATATAGTTGTATTTCTTTGATTAATTTCCTTTCCCTCACTCACATCCAAGGCTGTGATTGTTTTTGTTTTTAATTTTTTTGCACACTACCTATACCAATTAACTGCCTAATTAGTTTTATCTTCTCTACATGGATGCAGTGAATTTGTAAGAGAATTTCACAAGCAAGTAGTTTTTTAGTGAGTTTAAAGTAAATAGAGTTTTAAAGACCTATTTTTATATTCAATATAAAGCACAAATGTGCAGAAAATGTAGAATGACTTACAAAAAGGGAAGCAAAAGTTCGTAATATTTCATGTATAAAAGTAATACCTTCTTTGGGGTGAGATTCTCTTAGAAAACCCAATACTTATGCCAGTGCAAAGATAGGAATATTTTAAAAACTCTTAGAAAAATTGTGATTGACAGCAATTTAAAAGGAATGACTTCTGTAGATACAAGGAAACCCCTAAAGCAATATGGATAAGAAGGGGTGAATGGTTTTCAATGATGAACAACAACCTGGAAGTGTGAGAATGGAGGTTTCAATCCTTATTAATTAATCAAATTTCTTCTTTTGTGGTTAGTTACATCTGGATTTTCTGTGAAGTGCAATCTTGCAGGATGAAGAATTTGCAAGGGTGCCAAAATTCTAAGACTTGTGAAAGTTCAGAAGCAGGTTTGATTTAGAATTATTGAAAGAGGATTTAGATTTTGGTAATTCACACTTCCAGTAAAATCAAGACATTGATTTACTGCTTGAAGAAATTTGATCAAGTAATAATGATTAATCTGGGAACTCCCATTGTCACAATTTGTTTTCGTTTCCATCGTCCTGCTTATCTCCAAAACCAACTTGCCTCAACTCCTGGCAAAGCCAGGGAGAAGAGTTATATGCCATTGTTCGTTTATTTACAATTTGTATCTGGTTTTGCTCTTGTACATATGTTGGCGTTTTGGAGTCTTTACATAAATGCTGTGATACTTTTTTTCTTATTTCCTTTAATTTTTTGGTGGGCTGTTTTAAAATGGAGGCCTGTTTTCCAATGTGGGACTTTTGATGGTTACAACATTTCAATGATGTTGCATGATGGCCACAGGTGGGGGAAATTGAATGTTTTAGAGCAGTTTTTCAAGCATGACACTTTTAAAATATGTAATTTCAAAGACTTTTCAAGGCCACATGAAATTAGTTTTCATAGCCACTCCAGGTCTTGGGGGGAAAAGCTGAAAAGTACTTTTGTTTAGAAGTCTGAGTGATGGTGGGGGGGAAACCTTTTCTTGAGGTTTTTGCATGCCAGTGCACGGCCTATTGCTGTGAGAGAAGGAAGATGGTAAGGCTGCTTGAGGCAATGCACTGGAGGACAAAGTGTTTTCTAGCACTAGAAAAAGAAAATGCATGGCAAAGTTTTGTCTTCTAGTAGACTATATAGCATGCAGAGTTTAGTATGTGTCAAAACAGTGTATGACATTGCTGTATCAAAGTTGTAAAATTAAGCATTATTTATTGAAAACTATGTATTTTTTTTGTAAAAACCTGATCACCTAGAGGATTAATATCAGTGACTTGTGCTAGTGCTACAAACTTAACCAGCTTCTTTACTACAGTACTTGATATGCAGTGTTAATGCTCAGGGTTGAAACCAGTCCACTCCAATGTCTTTTTTTGCAAGAGTTTTTAAATAAAGGAACAACATAATGCAATTGTTCAAAAGACTCTAATAAAAATGTGTGATCAATCTTCCTATGTGGTTTTATGTGGATTTTTCTTTTTCTGGTGTTGCATTAGGTAAATGCAATTCAGCTATTATAGTGAATCCACTCCTCATTCTGTGGGCACCTAAAGCTGAAAGTTAATAGGAATGTTATATCTTTCAAAAAAATCCTTGACAGGTAGTTATGGTCCAGGTAGTGTGTATTAAGTGCTGTTCTGGGCACACCTGAGAGACACTGAAACACAGAATAAGTCAATTAGCTTCCTTCTTCTTTTCTGGTTAAGACTCTGGATGAAACAATAAAATATTTTATGACAAACATTTTTAACTTTGCTTTAAAGTTGACCATGAAAGAATGAAATAAAATGGATTACATGCCAGCAAACCCCATTTCTCTCTGTATCTTTTTCTACAAACAATTTACCATCTAAATGTATTTTGGCATAGAAAAAATCATTCTGTATTAAGATTCTAGTTCTGAAAATGTTTTTATGAGAAACCTGTAATCAATTCTTGAAACTATAAAAAGGTGTTTTTAATGTGTTTATGTGGTGAAAGTTTGTTGTATATTAAATATTGTTTTATAGAAATGATGGAGTTATATTGTTACAAATTCAAAATTTGTAATTAATACAAGCCATCTATTGCAGAAATTAACCTTCTAGAGCTCCTGCCAGTAGACATATTCCCATATCCCAGGAAATATACAAGACACATCTCTCAATTGTGTTTAATGTCTGTACTTCTGCAAGCTTACACAGGGTTGAAAATATAAACTGATAATACCTTCCTTTCTGCTGGGGAGGGGGAGGGTTGTTGGTTGCCCATAATACCCAGGAAATAATACAAAAATTCTAATCAGCTGTAGCTCATAGAAACCTTTTGACCTCGGGAGAGTCAACTCAAAAAGTGAAAAAGTTGCAGATAATTTTGTGTGACTCTTGAGCACAGCTCTTCCCATTTTCCAGTTCTTTCCTTATCCCAGCAGTTAGCTGAATAGCTCATTTCTTCAAAAAGCAGTTCTTGGATGACAACTGATTTCTGTTTAACTTATCAGACCTATTGAGGACACTGAAAGCAATCTATATAATTTCAGGGGTCTGTTGTAGCAGTATATTTTTGTGTGAATGGAGATATGTAACTGATGTGAAATAAGGGTTTGAATGTGACATGTCATAGTAAACATAGGAAGTTTAAGCTGATCATTGTAAATCAATGAAATAAAATCTTTATATGCAGCCACCATATCACTATCCTTTCTGTACATATCAAAGAAGTTTCGGAAAGCATTTTTAAGGTATTTTAGAAGGTAATACAACAATGCTCTGAGAGTATTCCATGATGCTTTGTTTTTTTGTTCAGGGGTTGGGAGGTGGAGGTTGTTTGTTTTAATTCCATTAGAGTTTTTTTTTCTAATTCAGATCCTATCACAGTTAACCAAAGACAAACTAGAAATAATCTAGGATAGACTAAGCTCACCTCCATGCTGTCTCAACTGTGTCTAGCTGAAGTCTTCTCTTTGGTTCCTGCTGAGTGAGAACAGTTATTACTGCTTTGGAAAGTCAAGATTCAGTTCTATATCAGGTCTTAATGCCAGAGGGAATTTCTGCATGACACATTGGGAATTTTCCATATTTAGTGTTTGAAAGCATTTTTGGATTGGTAATCCTCAAGTTATCGCATCTTAAACCTATCACTGTTGAGGTATTGTGCAGCCTGTTCAGTTTTTTATGGAAGAAAGGATAGAAGCACATATTTGGGGAAAAAAAATACTTGACATTTCAGTTTAAATACTATATTCTCGAATTTGAATGTTCGACCTAACCCTAGAAGAAATGTGTGAAAACATGGACTGTAGGTAACATAGACCCACACAGATACATACACACATTTGCATCATTACAGACTTAACACAGGCATGTATGTATTTGGATTTCCATTAAAATTGCTTGCTGGCTGGACCACACTAAATAGTTAAAATGTAGTGTCCATTAAAATCTATAACTTTTAAGTCCTGAGAATTTCATGACATTTTCATCTGTTGGACTTACAGTGTTGTCCCTGGAGTTTTATAAGTTTTAAACCAATCTTTTTATAGCCTATTAATATTTTGATAGAATAGTAAAAAATCCCCCCACCCAAATGTATAGCAAAACCAAGCAAGCAAACCACCCTCAACAAATATCTCCATCTCTAGAAATAATTCCCACAACAGTCAGAATAAAAGCATCTTGGCCCTTTCCCTTGAAATCTCATTTTACATTTATTGGCATTACTCTGATTTTTGCATATCTATAATAGATCAGTTTTTCCTATGACTCTGCAAATTCAATTTAAAGATGATGATCATCTTCAAGCAAAATCAACTCACATATATGCTTTAAAATACAAGTAGTACTTTCTTAAAATAGTGTTAACAAATACTGAAGTGTACACAGGGAATGAAGCAGGATTCATCTGCACAGAAGAACAAGATAGTCCAAAAAAGGAATAGTGAAAAATAAAATCTACATCTCAGTTATAATTTTCCTGCTAAATTTCATACTAATGTGACATTTTGGCATTTCACATGTACAACTAGGTGAGTTTTTTTTTCTCTAAGACACCAAATATGCATAAATAAATATGCAACAAATTTGTCTTGAGATTGATTTCTCATGTCAGTACTGTAAGATCTTTGATTTTGTGTCTGTAAAGTAGCTTGCACTTGAGCCTAGCCTTTACTTGATGAGACTTCCTTTGTCTGCATAATCTTATTGTAATAATGTTCCCCAAATCTCTTTAAAGCCTGCCTTTCATTCACCTAATTTCATTCACCTTTTTCTTTGAGTTTTAGTGCTCATACTCTTCAGGAATCAGAAGCAAACTACTCCTCTGACAGTAGCACTTTTTTTCAAGAGCAGAAAAACGGTAGCAAATCAGTGAGAAGTGCCCAACTGTTTTTGCCCTTGTAAACTTCAACTACTATCTCTTTTCTGGGCTATGGGCAGCCATAATTTGAAAACAGTTTTGTTTTCCTCAGCTATTTGTGGTCATTCATCAATTGTGGGTTATTAAAGCCAATAGTCTTGCAAAAGATTCATTGAATTCAACTAGATTTCTGAAAACCACCTACTTAAATTCCTAAAACTGTCCATCCTCATTTTGCCTGAGGTTGATGTGAATTGTTCCACAAACAGAATGGTGGAGTGTTAATGTCTGTAAAAGGGAAAATAAGAGCAAAAATACCATCACCACCTCCCCCAGACAACTGCCTGTTTGAAATGTGAATCCTGATGTACCTGTGATGACCTGAGACTTTTCCAGGCCCAAAGAAGTGCTTTTTATGAGTAGACATTTTTGTATATTCCACTATGTTAGCCAGTCAGATGTAAAATATCACATTTCCACAAATGTATTTTGCATTTGGAAGACAAGCAAAAATATATACAGTGGCATACAATTGGAAAATATTTACAATAACACTAAAGACATTTGAGCAACTATGGCAGTAGTTTTTCAAAAATATTAATCTTTGCTTTCTCTGTATCGATCTCTTGCACATGTGTTCTCCCACTAGCCTTTTCCTGAGCATGTATCTTTTTTTACATAAATGAACAGATATAAATATTGATGGGTATCACAGTCTTTCATGCACAAATGCAATTAAGCAAACATTACTAAAGCTGCTGTATCAGTCATGCAAAGTTAAGGAACAATGTAGGGAAAACTGAAATTTTACTCAAATCCTTTTAAGTACATATACTGCCATGAGAGCAAGTGTCCCAAGTAGCACAGTACATGCAAGTTAGACACCTGGCATCAACTGGCTCTCCATGATAGATTTCTGAACTCACTCTTTGTGCTGGGTGAGGAGCTGACTGCAGCTTCACTGAAAAATGGGATGTTTGGTGTCCCCAGCATCTAGCTCAGGATTTTACATTAGATACCTCTGTCCACTCAAGGGCTCAAGGAGTTAATAGTTTTATTCTGATGACAGATCACAAACACTTTCCATTGATATGTTATCCTGTAGGTAGAGCATGTGCTCGGGAAATAGAAAGCATCGGGAATAGATAGAAAGCACATCTAGACTAAAAAATTAAAGCAGAGTCAGCACATAGTCCAGGCACTGGAACTCAGCTGTCTGTATTGTTAAATTGCTAGAAGACAAAATCCCTGACATGGTTTTGGCTGGTGAATGCTAGCACTCTTCCAAAAAATCACTGGAACAATTTGGAAATTAACATGGGCCAAAGATCATTCCCAATAGGCAGTTTGGATTCAGACACTCTATTTTGGAAAGAGAGTTTAACAGCATAGATGTGGGCAGATCATGCCAGCTGGCTTCCAAGCCAGGGAACAGACCTTGGTTTAATTTACTACAGCTACAGGTTACAAACTCTGTTTCTGCAGGATTTTGACCATACATCCCCTATAATTTTGGAGAATACCTAAACCTCAATCTATGGAATAGTCCCAGAGAGAAGCTGTCACCACTGTGTAAGAATGGAATGCAAAAATCCTGAGGTTAAAGGCAAGGCAAGAAGGAATTTGCCCCGAAACCTCTTTGGCTCTATTACTGACATGTACTACTTGTCATTATACACAGTGTCAGTTCTACAGCCGTGCATTCCTGTTTACAGGGGTGCTCATTCTTAACAGGGGGAGCAAAGAATGAGACTATGGATGCAAATTCTTTAAAGCTGGGGAATTTCTTAGAGAGTTTCGGATAGGATGAGTGCTCCAGCTCATGAAAATGATAACAATTTACACGGTAGTGCCTTCACTCCCAAGAATCCAAAATCACTTTACAAATATTGTTGGCCAATTTTGTTCTTCCCTTGTAGTCAAAACACCTACTGAAATCAATTGTAAAATCACTTCTATTGAATCTCCTCCAACTGCAGAGCTGAGTGAGAATTTTAGTGAATGTTGAACAGCTATAGAACTGGAGCCTTGAAATTGCTTTTTAAATTATACATAAGAATAATACAGTTTATGCTCCTCTAGCACTCTCGCAGTTAGTTTAGACAATATTTTCATAAACTGCACTCTTAGGAAAGGAAATCAATCCATCTGGACTAGATAAGAGAGAATCATTAAGTATTTTCCCTGCTCAAATATTAACATAAATTAGTAAAATTGATTTAGTGTCCTGAGAAAGGAATGCTCCCTTGGTCAGTACATCAGTGTTATGGTCTAACCTCAGTGATTACTGAATCATAAAAAGTCCTGCCTTCAAATATGAAAGTTTTTGCATTTTTTCTCTTTTTTAAATGCTAAGGATAAGGGATGAAACTAAAGCTAGAAAAGCATAAAGAATGTTAGAAATCTCAGACTCATTTGGGCTGTTTTACTGGTATTTAATCAAAAAGGTGCATCTGCACTGCAACAGATCTCATGCTTTTTTCTGATGTTCAGTGGCTTCTTAATCAAAAAATGTTCCACTGGTGTTAATGGTGGTTTTGACAGAATAAATACCATCTGAGTTTGAACTTAGGCACGAAAAAGAGTGTAGAGTAGGCTTACCTTGGAAATAACAGGAAGAAAACTAAAAAAATTAAAAGAGAAAGGCAAGACAAACAGTTGTCATGAGCTGCCCACTGAGCTCTGTATTTTCTGGTTCTTAGCACCAGTATGAGAGGGCTGCCTCAACAGAATAATTTCCAGTGTGCCTTGAACACTGAGAAGCTGCCTCTGCTGTTTGATCCATCAGGGTCTGTCCTAGTTAAACAGTTTCTGAGAAATGTGTGTGCCCAGAGCACTGGTCAGCAAGATGTACTGTGGCTGCCTTGTGTAACCCCGGTTTCATATGGGGCACATGGCAACTCCCATCTCCACCAACTTCTCATGGGGAGAGATTTGACTCCAAGGGAAAGACAAAAAGTAAACGGTAAAACTTGGATTTACAAATGATGAGGGTAGGGCCATGCAATCCCACATCCATGCAATCCCACATCCATGCTGGCATTCACAAACAGCTCCTCTCCTGACTGACTGGAGGTGCTTGGAGGGCTGGGTCTCCACACTGCACTTAGGGAAAATGAGATCCTGAGCTAAGGAATATTCCTACTGCCTGACAAGAGCTTTTCATAACTTACAGTTTCAAGAGAAAATTCAGTTATGAAAACTTATGGCAAATAAAAGTGACTTTTTTTAAATGTATCTTCATACAGCTCTGTTTGATTCCCCCAATTATTTAACCAGCAAAAATTTAGAACAGCAGCAGATTTCATCCATTGTATCCTAGAGTATTCAATTAATGTGAAAATACCTTTCTCCAGTCATGCTCAGAAAGTCACTTTGTGTGAAAATGGAGACAATATGTATTGAATAATGATCTGATATTGAATAAAGATTCCCACTAGCATAGGATTAGTAGCCTTAACCATTAGCAAGTTTCACGAAATGCTAATAAAATATTTATTTGGCTATTACTTTTCTTGACCTATTAGTTCAGCTCACTAATGGATTCAGTCTTTCCAGACAGAACCTTATACATTTATCTGAAGCCTAGCTAGCTATTCTCCTCAGTGATGATATGTGAATTTTTTGGCCAGATATATTTTTACTCTATACAATTTGAAGTGTATCTATAAAAATCTATATTATATACACACACACACACACACACACACATGTATAACATTATGAATATACAAGAAACAAAACACTAATCAATTTTAACTCAAGTATTTTCAGATACATATTTGAAAGAGATACTCAATACTTGATCCAACAGCCACTGGTTTAGAATATTACATTAGGAGTCAGAAACTACTTACTGTATACTTTATATTAGGCTAGCCTAGTCAAATGCATACTCACTGAATAATTCCATGATTTTTTCTCTCTATCTAAAATCCTCCTCTAAGAACCTTTTAATGCATCTTGATTCTGAGAGTCTCCTTGCCATACAAATCACTCTCATTCATATTAATGTCCTTTTTTCATGTAAAAGAACTGGGATGTTGGAGGCGATATATATCGAAAAGGCTTTTTGAGAAAAGATTCCCAGAATTCAGAATTTTGGTCTTTTGTGTGAAATATAAAGCAAGTACTCGAAATACCAGGTATAAATACATTATTATAAAAGTTATTTTCAATTTAATTTATATGGATTGTGGTTTAAAGGAGGCACTTAGTTCTATCTATATAAAATGCCTTGAATATTATAGTTGCAGAAAAAAAAGAAGTTTGATTCCATCATAAGTTTTGACAAGCCTTTAAACAGAAGGAGTATCTGGTAAGGACTGACAGGGTAGCAATATAATAGAATTTTTTTCTTCAAGGGAAGCCACGGCTTTTTACTAAAGGGCAGCCACCAAATCCTAGCTCATAAAAGTTGTCAGGGACTGGAAATTTTCATTGCCTCCTGAGAGCTGCTTATATTGTGCTCAGCTGGGAGGTTGATGTGTGGGATGGATTTCCCAGTGCAGTGTAGAGAAATAGGTTGCCACCAAAATACAGAAAGCTATTCTAATCAGTTTTTGTCATCCTCCTTTCCAGTAGCTTTTTGATGTGATTCAAAGACTTACATATTTCATATATGTAATAAATACAAACAAATGTAGATAAAAGAACCTAAAAAATCACCTCTTTGTTGAGAAAATATAAATATTTAAGAATCTTTTTTCCTTTTTTCATTTGGAAAAACAGTAGCAGGTTGGGGTTGTTTTTTGTTTGGTTCATTTTTTTTAAATTTGTTTGTTTGTTGGGGGTGGGTTTTGTACTTGTTTCTCTTTTCCAGCCTTTTTACTACTATTTCACTTTATCACCATTTCACCTTGGCTTCATTAATCTCTCCAAACCTAAGTACTAACCATCAGACATTTAAAGTACTATGGGAATTCTTTACAAACAAGGCTTAAGTGAATGACACAAACAGAATAGCAGTTTGCCTGCTATCTGAAATGTCAGTAACAGAGAAAATGAACAGACATTTGTAATTTTTTCCTCTCTTTCTATAAATGTATATTTTTAAATAGATGCTTCAGTAACATTCGAAAAAATTATGTATATAAAGTATGTGTAGTAAGTGGAAGGAGAAATAGTAAAATGTTGAATCATGTTGCTGCCTTTTCCCCTGGGGTGCAGCATGTGTAATACATGAGAAAGATGACATCACCCACAGAAGGGACTGGATTCACAGACATGCTATAAATAAATCATTCAACAAATTAAGAACCAGAAAAAGGGACAGTCAGGGTCATATTCTTAAACATGCATTATTTACCCAATAATCTGAATCATCTCCTGTGGTCTTTCCAGTTTCATAGGTAAATACAATAAGCATTGTCATCTGAAAAGCAAACACACACCCTGTGCCCCCATTTGGATTTGTTTCTTTATGTTTGCAGCTAATGTGTACAGAATGAATTTGAATAAATCCAACTATACACAGACAGTCACTTTCTTGTCATTTTTATAGAACCATATGTGACTATGGTTTTGGGTTTGTTTTCAAGAGCAAGATGGAAACACTTCTCCAGCCCCAGCAGGCATGGGATACCATGGCTGTAAGGACTCAGTGCACAGGGGCTGTGTGTGGCTGGGCTCCAGAGCCTAAGAGGGAGACAAGGCCACCAATCCCAAACCCCCAGGCCACAGAGTGAGCCCCAGGGAACCTTCCTGCCCCATGAAAACTCCCCTGGTGCAAGTCTCAAAAATTATTTTGGGATTTAGATGCCTGCTCCTCTTGGACTGTCCAGATTTCAGGTGTTATTCAGAGTATCTACACACACCTAGATCCCTGTTGAGGAGGTAAAGTGCTTTTGATGTCAGGAAGCTCATCACTGCCTAACACTGCAGGTGATTAAAATCCTGTGCTGAGGCAGGAGCTTCCCCCAGCACTGGTGGGGATGGCTGTACAACCTGCCAGCTGTGCTTCAGTGAGCACCATGGAGAGCTGATGTCTTGGTTTTCTGGCAATTCAGAAACATTACAGGTGAGGGGCTCTACATCAATTGGATCACTCTGTTTAGCATAAAGTTATATAATTTGTATAATTTCTTCCTAGAAAAATTGCTTTTCTATGAGAGATCTGTCTCTGGCACCTTTCTGAGGCTACAGACCTTTGGAGAGCTGCCTGGGGCTTGGGCAGATCCATCTCTCTGCTGCTGGAGTTGGACCACGAGCACTCAGCACAAGATTCATGGAGGCAGACAAAGCAAAAATACGCACAGCAATATTTACTGTCCTACAGTTATTTGTATAAATCATGGCAGCATCAAAGAAATGTGTCTTCCTCTTGAGGGAGGGGGTGATGGGATTCCTGTTTAAATGTAGTGCCTGGGGAAGTGTGTTCACAGCAGAGACCTCTGAGAATGCTCTGTCTCCTTCACAAATGAGCTTCACTGCTATTTACAGCCTCCAACCAAGTGCCAGACACTGCAACCTGGTAAATGTACAGATAAATATGGATGTGCATTTTTCTGAGCTGGGACCTTGCAGAATGCTTTCGAGTTTATCCACGGATCCTAGTCATAATGGAGACTGCATTTATTAAGAAAATACATGAAAAATAAATGGAAATTATATTTTATTTTATATTGTACCAAACTATAATATTTTCTTTCCACAGCTTCAGATCTTACTTTTATTTTTTCTTTGTCCTATGTTTTTGTCCCAAAGTTTCCCCATTCTATAAAATGTGTATTAAAAACTGTGACCTCTATTTCCCCTATTCCTTATTTTTTACATTTTCCTTTTTGCACCTCTGTAAATTTGAAAACCTTTTTAGCTCTGTAAAAGTGTAAAACAACAGAAAACTGAAACTCTGTAATCCTGTCTTTCTGTTACGTCTTAAATACCTTCTCCACTTTTTGAAAAGTTATAAAGTGACAAAGTTACAGCATTTCGTTTTACTTGTTTGATCTTTACTTCTTCAAAGTTGAGGAAGTTTTGAAAAGTTAAAAAGTGTTAGAAACAAAATTCAAAAAGTGAGAAAACATCCCAGACCGCTTTCATTTGCTCATTTTCCGGGCAGGGGGGGCATCGGGAAAAGAGACAAAAAAAGGTTGTCAAAGTATCTAAACAAATAAGGGCATAGAAACAATACAAAATCTTTATTTTAAAAGCAAATAGTTCTTTTTACTATGAAATGTTTCAATTAAAATATTTGTCAAGCTTTAACTGAGGTCTGTTGTGATAGACAATGTTCATAGGAAACACAGATCTCTCTGGCAAAGAAATGGTATCCTTTGGATTTTAAATATACCAATATCTTTATCAATCCTCTGGACAAAGGGATCGAGTTCATCCTCAGTAAGTTCCAGATGACACCACATTGGGCAGAAGCATCCATCTGCCAGAGGCCCCAAGGGCTCTGCAGAGGGATCTGGACAGGCTGGATCGATGGGCTGAGGCCAGTGGTGTGAGGTTCAGCATGGGCAAGTGCTGGGTCCTGCCCTTGGATCACAACAACCCCTGCAATGACAGGCTGGGACAGTGTCTGGAAAGCTGTCTGCTGCACAAGGACCTGAGTGTGCTGGTTGACAGCAGCTGAACACGAGTCAGTGCGTGCCCAGGTGGCCAAGAAGGCCAGTGGCATCCTACCCTGTGTCAGCAATGGTGTGGCCAGCAGAATCAGGGCAGGGTACCTGGCACTGGTGAGGCCACACTTTGTGTCCTTTGTCCAGTTCTGGGCCCCTCTCTGCAAGAAAGACATTGAGATGCTGGAGTGAGTCCAGAGCTGGTGAAGGACCTGGAGCACAAGTCCTGTGAGGTGACTGAGGAAGCCGGAGTTGTTGAGTGTGGAGAAAAGGAGACTCAGGAGAGACCTAAAAGGAGGTTGTAGCCAGCCTCTGCAGGTAAAAAGTGATAGGACAAGAGAAAATGGCCTCAAGTTGTGCCATGGGAGATTTAGGTTGGGTATTAGGAAAAATTTCTTCGTCAAAAGAGTTGTCAAGCACTGGAACAGGCTGCTTAAGGAAGTGGTGGAGTCACCATCCCTGGAAGGATTAAAAAGACTATGGATGTGGCACTTAGGGACATGGTTTGGTGGTGGACTTGGCAGTGCTGGGTAATGGTTGGACTCAATGATTTTGGAGGTATTTTCTTATTTAAACAATTCTATGGTTCTATTCTTTGATTATATTATTTAATTCCTCTCATCCGTCCTTTTCCAGGTGTTCTTAATTTCACTTAAAACGTGCCAGTTTTCTTCCCTTCTTAAGCATAGCTGGAACTAAACAGAAGGATGTATGTGAGGCAGACTTGCATGTAAATTTAAAAGTAGTGAAAAGAAGCATGGACCAGGTATATAAGATGCCTGGGAAGTAAACTATTATATTATAAATGAAAAAAAATCAGGAGAGTATAATCATTTATTTAAAGACAAGATGAAATGCATGTATAACAGCAAAACAAGGCTGCAAGAGTCAGCATGAGAAGAACAAAGACATGGGCCAGGATTGTAGCAATGCCATGGACAAGGATTGAAGAAAGAGAAAAGGGATTCTTAGACTTTTTAATTCTTCTCCAGCTTTTTCCAAGTGCTCCTGATTCCACTTAAAATGTACTAGTCTTTTTTAAAGCAGAAGGTTTCATGGTTCTAAAACAAAATTCCCGTACAGTCAGGAATCAGGACATTTGGAGAAAGAGTCTGGTAGCAGGAGAAGGATGAAGATAAGAGGTTTGTGTGCCTGCCCTATATGTGGTCTCTCTAGAGAAATCATGGTTATATGAATTTGTGTAAACCTGTAATAGCACTCTGCAGGGACAGGAGCTCAATTTCTCCAAAGGCAAAGGATCCTTCCTATAGTTGATCCCTGTTAATTTTCAAAGAAAATTAAAACAACTCAGGTTTTGGTAGATCTAAGGCTCATGCGAATCATAAGGATGGAAAAATAAAAGAGAATGCATGTTACCGCTTGCTTGGGCAGGACTTGAAAAACCATTGCACAGGCAAAAAACGAATATAGTTAACAAAGCCTGTTCCCCAAGACATATCATGAAAAGTTATATAAATGCCCTGTAGAGGTTTTCCTGTGTACCTAGAAACAATCAAGATGAGGCACACTGAGACTTAATGTCCTCCCGATGTGTCACACACATATTTGTCCTGTTGTCCCTTCTCTGAATTGGATAGAGCAGACACCAAGTAGATTGCTCCTACATAATCAGTACCCTGTCCTTCAGTGGAAAGGAAATGTCTGAGGAAAAGGGTTAAAAAGGAATGGATGAAGGCATGTGAGAAGTGGGAGAAGATGGATGTGATCCTCATGCTCTTTCTGTTCTCCAAGTAATACAGATGGCAGGGATGAGCTGGACCAGACTCAGCTGTCTGAACTCAGGCTGGGGTTTCATGGGGAACACAGAACCATCAGAAGCACTCCCTGTTCATGGCTCCTTTGAGTTCTGGAAGGCATGGTAGACACAGGTTGCATCAATGATTCCTAAAACTGTTTTTTTTCCCTTGACCCACCATCCTCCCTACTGCCTGCCACATATCTGTGAGGCTCCTGAACCCACTAACCTTAATTGCTCACAGCTGTGACCTAGAGTTTGGGAATTGCTGACTTGGGCAGACATAAACATTTTTCTTGTATCATACTCAAGAAATAGGGCTTATCTATGTATTCTGAGATAAATTATTTAGCTAGGATAAAATTTAGTTCTTTTTCATGATGGTTTGTACTGTACACATCTTCCTCATATAAATGATTCTCACTGCATTAATAAAAAATGTGTAAAACCTGTGGTAAAATGAATATTGGAATAATGCTGATTAATTGTAAATAATTCAGAAATATATAATGTAGAGGGAAAAGACATTGGAAAAGCTGCTTTACAAGGAAAGAGGGAAAGAATTCTACATGGCTTTAGATTGACCAAGTGAGACTTAAGATGGGTATGGTAACATCATAATTATTTGCAAACCGGAAATACCATGACTGAAAGGAGTAGTTTATTTTGGCACAAGGATTATAAGTAAGCATGACAGGATGAAACTTAACACCAGACCTGTCAGCCTACTAGATGAAGGGAGCTCTACAACCACTTCTATTAAAAGCTGGATTTGACAAAGAGCTATTCTAGGAGAGCATTCTCTACTGGCATAAAACATGTCCAAATACACCTCTCTTTGCTTTAATTTCAACAGTTCATGTTGAAAAACTGCTAGCATATTTGTGCAATGGTATATGTGTTAACACAGTACTATCAAGTAGTAGGAATGAAATTGAGTGTCTGCTTAAGAATTATATGTATNTACTTTTATTCTGAGCTTTAGCAAACTAAAGAGCAGTAATGAACCCGCCAAGCTTATCAGAAAGACAGAGAAACATTGGCTGCCAATTTTTTTTAGAGCAGGGGAAGAGGTGATAGAGGTCAGCAGGATTGCTAGTAGAATTCCCTGTGGTTTCCAGTGATCTCACAGTAATGTGTAAGTAGTATTTAAAACCTAAATGGAGTACTGGTGGATGTGAGTGGGAATGGGAAGCTCATTCTGCACTCCAGCTTCCTTAGTTCTTTGCAGTGTGAGCTGATGAAACCACACTATTGCTGTCAAAGGCCAGGTTAACATTTAATAGCCCTGTAAAACTTTAAACTTACATTCAGAAAGTCTTAAAACATTCTTATAGCTTTGATTAAAATTCAGTGGAACTATTAGGCTTAACCACTACCTTTCATTTAAGATAACTTTGAAAAGTCATTCGCCTCTGTTAAAGGAGAAGGAAGCTGAAGTAATAGAAATCTCAAACAACAAAACATAAACACAAAGCACTGTTCAATCTGGAGACAAATATAAGGTGGCTCAGGCATCATCCTTACCTGAATAGATGTGCTTGGATTTTGAAAAGCAAAGAGAAGTGCCCAGACAGAGGAAGGCAAGAGAATTGGCACAGCTGGAGGGGTAGCTGCTCTGTAACTCTAGGGCCATACTTGCAGTGATAGGATGTAGGAAAAAGTTTTTTTGAGTAGAAAGCTGTCTAAAAACCATGATGACTGTGAATGGTGAAATTTGTGTTCAGATTTGTCATGCTTGAGGAAACAGATTATGTTCAACTTTTTAAACTGTTATTTTCTTCATAATTTATTTCTCTTTCTACATAAAACAAACTGCAAGATACCAAATTTTGTCTAGTGAAAAAACCCACTAACAGTGATGACAATAGGATGATCCTTCCTTCCTTTTGATCATTCTGTCCTTCTGTCTTAGCTGAGAATTAATCTATTCAGAATTTGATATAATGTACCTGACTAAAAATTCATTAAAATAATTTAAACAATTACCAATAAACCACATGTAAGACAATAATTATGCTTCAGACCTCAGGTTAACTAACTTGGGACAATAGTTGTAGTTACATTTTTTCCTAGGCCACAGAATTTCTGGTACAAAACTCCTGACACAAGTGAATGAGGGAGACAAATTTTAAATACCAGTTTTCAGATTTTCACATTCATTCTCATAAAATGAATCTGATGCACAATTTTCTTCATAAAGGAATGATTTCCATAGACATAAGAGCTAAATAGGTTTTTCTTGGTGCTGAGCATTCCACAGTGCAGAACCAAAATGAGAGGGTCCTGTTTGTATGAGTTTTAAATCTTCCATTCAAGGCTTCTTAGGAAAACAAGTCCTGAATGTGCAATATTTCCAGGACTTGTTCACATGACAGTTGAAAATCTCCTCTGGGAATCCAAGTCATGAAGGAAGTACTGCTGTGGATCAGTTTGATCTGATTGACCTGGCTGCTGCTTACTGTTAGTCACCTGAAGATTACCATCTCCACTGTAACAATATTGCCATGGATCATTTTAATATTCCTAGAAAAAAAATCAGATAAATTCTCTTAATTTGTCACTGAAAGAGATCTCCTTCCAGCAGAGGAAATAGGCATGTATACCAGAGTCATTTTGAGCCTCTCACCTTGCAGTATTGATCAATATGAAAATAATTTTATTACTTGAGAAGCATACAAAGCTGCTTTTGGAGCTATCAAAAGAAAACAAAAAATGTAATTCCAATATACAGGACATATTTATTTGCATATCTCAATTATGTGTTCATGAGGCATCATTTTCACTCTTCACCATACCACCACCCCTCAACTGAAGTCTAAACCAAGTCCAGCATGAAACTTCATGCCATCCACTAACTCCCATCGTAAGAGGCTATGTTTTTCTCTCATTGTCTTCCAGTAATGCAATGTTCAGCATACTTTCTGGGTAATTTTAAATATCAGTAATGTATCTTTGTCTGTGGATGCACTGCACATGAAATCAATTACGCTCAGGGGGGTCTCAGTCCTTACTACTGCTAATGCCACCATGCAATCCAACTTCCATATTCATTGTCATTTGTTTTTGCCAAAAAGGGATCAAAAATTTGATTCCATGATAATGTAATGGATACAATAGTCACAGTTCTCCTCACATCTGATGTTGTTGACAGGAAAGATGTGTGTGATGGCCTTTCATACCAAGGCTCAGGGTGACCTCCTGGCTCCAGTGCAGATGGCACTGAACTCTTGGTGGTTTGAAGGCATCAGTATTTATTTTATACTTATTCTATAAACTTGAGTTTAAATGAGATCTTTTTCTAGAGGTCATCTCATCTTCACCTTCAGAAGATGAAAGGGTTGTCCCTATGGGTAGCATTCATCCCAATTTAGGCATTTAAAAGTTAGGGGGTCTATCAAAGTGCATCATTCAGGTTGCTTCACCTGAAAAAATGGTACCTAAAGCAGAGAGTCTGAATTGTACTCCAGAGAGTGATAATGAACTCTGAGGTTACATGAGTGGATATCTAGATATTACATTAAAGAAGGTGAAATGAATCCCATTTTATATATATCATTATTAGCTCATAATTAATATTAAAACCAAGAAAAATATAGTGAGCAATGAGACCTGCATTGTGAAATATCAAACAAAGGCTGATAAATAACTAACACTTCATTAATGAAAGCAAGGGAAGCTATTAGAACTTACCTTCTCAATTAAAACTCACTGATTAATCTAGTCAGATATAATTTTAATACAACTGTACCATTTATTCTGTGGAAATCTTATCATTACTCTGTACAATGGCTTCTGTTTGTTGAAAACTGTCTCTGACATACATTGTGCCATTCATTGCATGATAAGGCAGCTGTCAATTATGCTTAAGTTTGTGCAATTATGCAACAGTCTTGCATTGCTGTTGGCATGTGTCTAAATAATACAATGTATTTCTAAAACAATCTAATGGCTCAGCTGAACTAAAAGAAGCTTTCAATGCAACACTTGGGAAGCTGACACTATGTCTTAAGTGTGTTGTACGTGATATGTTCCAGTAATGAGATTTTATGTTTGTGTATTTTCTAAACACAATATCACATGTTGGCTGAAAATCTGATAGCATCCATGTGTGGTAGGTACAGCAAACAAATGTTATGGTCATCAATAAAGTTTTGGTAGCTTCCATTTAAAAAGGAAATGTTCCTTTGGCATTTCTATCTTTGACTTATCTGTGAATGATTAGCGCAAGATCTCAAGTTAGATTGTCGTCACCTCTACATATATTTCTGGTTGTCACTAAAAAGCTTTTCAGATGCTTCAAAGTCAGATAATATCACCTTAGAATCTACTATATGCCCAATCTTTTCCAAGTATAATTTCACATATGTATCTTCTTCTTTATGTTGGGTAGGGTTTTTTTTTCCCCAATTTTCTCTGGATTTGTCTTCCAAGGACAGCAGGAGTTTGAGTTGTGATGGTGGCTCTGATCTGCCTGAGCTTTTCAATCAAAAAGCTATAGAAAATGGAATATAGGTACAAGTGACATATAGATAGATACACACATGCAGATGGATAGACAGATAGATACTAATGTCATATCCATAAAATGACATTATTTTCTGAATTTTCATTAAATTGTAGTCTGATTTTACCACCTCCTCTATGGTAATTAATTTTCTTTATTGCCCTATGACATCTACATGACTTCATGAGCTATACAGCTTTAAAAGTCTCATAATATGTAGACTTTTTTCTTCCTCTTTCAGCAAAGGAAAATATACAGTATAACTAATGGTATTGGAAAACTCATCTCACAATAGGAACCTAGAGGTAAACAACTGCATTTGCAGTATATAATCTCCTCTGCAAGATTTCTAATTATTGTTATGCTTGTGTAGTCAGGAAATCATGGTCTATAAAGCAAGCCTAATTTCCTGTGGCTTGCACCTGAACACGATAAAAGCTCTTGATCTCCTTTCCTTCTCCAGAGGCAAATCACAAAACTGTGACATTGCTGTTTAATCCTACAATGAGTACCTATTTCCACCCATGTAATCCTGAAGGTGTTACCTTGATGAATGCAGGACCAGGCTCTCTCTGGACTTTCTGCGACTGCTTTAACATTTCCCTGTAATAAAATGAAGATATGCAGCATTGATTTTTTTTTTTGTACTCTCAATAATTATATGAGTTTGGCAAAAGACACTGATTAGCTTAGGCAAAACAGTTTTTCTTCTTCAGAATTCTATGCCAGTTTGGGAGGGTGCTTGTGTTAGACAGAAAGTTAATTACTACTTCTTCCTACAACAAAGAGAAGACTATATTGATTAGATGTAGCTGTGAAAACATTTAAGAAAAAACAAAGCCCCGGGTTTGTCCTATGTAATGTGAGCTTTAGTGCTTGTGACAGGTGCCAGATTTACAGCACTAGAGACTAAAATCCTCTCTACCCAAGGCAGGTATGGCTTTCCCCTGCCTGTCACTCAGCCATGCTCCAGTGGGAAAAGCACCAGATGTGCAAAAGCACTTCATTGCTGTTTAATCCTTTGGTGCTGACTTAGTGGGATTGAATATGGGACATCAACTTATTTCACATGGGCCAGCAAATGACATTGGCTTTGCAGCCTCTGTCCAACAAAGCTGTTAAGCACATGCAGAACTTTAACATCATCCATAGCACCAACTCCCTCAATTCCAGTGCTTTAGGTCCTTATTCACTCCTGCCTTGGAGAGGATTTGAACTCGTGACTTATAGCTAAAATGTTTCATATCCTTTCACTAATCCTCCCCAGTCACTTCCTAACAAACTGCCTTTGGAGACATATAAACCAAACCTCACACTGAACTCCTTGGCAGCACATTCATGCTTCACAATGTCTAGCATCTAACATTCCCCTGTACCAGAGGAATCACTTTTATTTTGCTGGTGTTTTTCAGTCTTCACATCATGACTTTAAGTCTCCTACTCCAAACAGTACTTCCTTATACATTTAATCCCATGAAAACTCATTACTTATTCAAGTGTATTAGGTCTGCATACTCATACCCAATGAATACTTATTGCATTGCAAAAAAATAAATATCTTCAGTAACATATCCAATCTTAGATACTAACAGCTTTTCAAATTAGCTGCTTGTGGTAAAAGGAAAAAGGAAAAAAATTATATGTAGTGGTAAATCTGAAGAAGGAATGGAAACTGAAGGCAGGACTAAAATATTGCTCTGAAAATAATTTGATCAGGGAACAAAATCCTATTAATATATAATTGTTTTGATGCTATAAATTACTTGGAAACTATGCATATATGTGAAGTAAACAGCAGAGATATCTGATTCAAACCTTAACAAGCAGCTTGCAAAAGAGAATGTTTTTTTCCAGCTGTGGGGGATGTCTCTCTATCTGCATCCCACATGCAGAGGACTCCTCCTGCATTAGGACCCTTCCCTGCCTGTCACACGGGCACTCTGTGCCTCTGGGGCACGGAGCCTCCTGGCTGCAGCCACCAAGAGAACTCGTGGGTTTGTCCTGGGAGAGCCCTGGGCACAGAGCCATGGAGGTCTGCATCACGTTACACCAACGCTGCTCTGGGGAGCAGGGGAAGGGAAGCAGCTACTGCAGCTCTCATGAGAGCAGGAAAAAAATCCTTCTGAGCTGAAGGCTGGAATAGGCTTGCTGGGCTATCAGGTCTTGTTCCTCATATTACAAATGACCTTATATATACACATATTATGTAAGTTTTTTCATTATTTGGTCAATTTCCATCTCAGCAGATCCTGCTACTGACAGAAATTGTCTGGCCTCTTCACTGCTGTACTGATATCAAGTATATTTGAATTCTAACCTAAAGTTATGTGTGCTACTGTTTTTTTATATTGGCACTGTCTTTGAGCTGGAGCCAGTTTCCTACTGCATGAACCTGCTTCTTTATCCACACTAGAAATACTGCTCCTGTCAACATTGGTTTTTTGCAAGTACATTACTTCGATAGTTAATAGTTATCCTGTGACTTGTTAATATGCCCAGGTTTTTCTCTTCCTCAGTCATTTCTAACAAATGAGCTCTTAGCCTGTAGCCAAGGCTTTTGTTATTAGTCCATAAGTGCATGACCTTGCATTTTGCAGTATTGAATTTCAATTACTCCAGCCTACAACGTCACACAGCTCTTCCTGTGTGTTCCATCCCAGCCATCCTTTAGAGTCATATTCCCTCCCAACCCTGTGTCACTAGGACTTATCAACACCACACTAACTATTTTTTACCAAGCGCTTTAAAAAATGCACACTAAATCAGCACCAAGAATCCATGCTTGAGGAGTAGAAACTGCCCCGATGTAAAATACTTTACACCCAACGCTTAGTTCTTATGTCAGCACTAGAACTTGGTTAGTCCTCTTTTATGCTCTTGTCCTGTTGTGATCCCTATTTTCTCCAGTTTAATTAAAAATGTCTCATAGTATCACACAGTCGATTACAGTGTCACATGCTTAACTTAGATTAGGAAGAAGCTGTGGCATATACATCTTTCTAAGAAGAAAGTTTTCTTTTCAAAGGCAGAATACATACACAAAATTAACAGATATTTCAATCTAAATTCATACAGCTTTTTACCTAGTAATTATCTATCACCTATCTCTACATATCAACACAGAATTTATTTTTTTCCTTTCTTTCTCAATGCTAGTTTTCTTAATCTCTGCCTATTAGTTGGGTGGCTAACAAGTCCTGTAGTCACATTACTTTTTTGTCTTCCTTAATACAACATTCATATGGTATCACTTCTGCTTTGACTAGATAATTTACAAAAAAGATTGGAATTGTTCTGTGATTGTGCCCTCAGTGAATCCAATAGTCTTCCAGAATTACCCATTTCCTTCAATTGGGCAGCCCTATTTCCTGTAGGGACATGTTTTTACAAACCACCCATTTCATTTAACAGCTTCTTACATGCTTATCACTGCACCGAGTCCCAGCTACAAAGAATCCTCAAAATAAATTCACCTAGACAGCTATCAGACCAGGGGATGCTCCCATTGGAACAGCCTCAATAGAGCACAGTGAGAGTTCTGCTTCCAGAATAAACTCTAGTCTGGTGCCTGTACTTTGCTCACATATTTGAAGGCAGGATTGTATGAGGATTTCTAAGGGTCTGCACTTCTAATGGCAGATAAAGGAATAAGTAGATATCTTTTGGAAATCTAAAAATCCTGTAATTCTAAACAGAATTTTTAGAACCCAAAATTTAGCACCTAATATTATTCCAGCTATGGGTTATTAGTCTCTCCAGTCTTTTTCTCCTGTGTATGTATGTGTGTGTGTATATATCCAGCCCTTGCTAGATGGTATACAAAGAGGGAAGAAATCCAGTTCACCTTTCTCTACCCAGCCTTTCTCCATGGGCTATGCCCTGTGCAATTTGCTTTAAGCCACAAATGAAGAAATGTTTATTTTTCTTACTTGTTGAGGGTAGACTTGTGTCACAGGATGGCTGTCGGGAGCCCTTTCTTCATGCCCATGCATGCATTGCACACTGCTCAGACACCTACCCAGGAAAGTCGAATGCAAAGAACAACCTAAAAAGCTAAGTTTTGAGCAGGTGCACAGAGGTTATCTCTGCTGCCAGATGGATATACTTAAGAGGAATGAACAGATGAAGTAATCTCCATACTTCAAGGAGTGTTTGAGACACAGTTCAACAGTTCAAGAGAAGCTTTTTCTATTTCTTAAAAATCATATATAAAATATGAATGTATCACTTATGATCTTTTTAAATGTATTTTATTCACAGCAAACTGACATTTCAAGAGACATAAGCATGTTATCTTACTCTTTGCCCAAACCAGTCCTTGCTAAGGCTTTAATGGTTCAGATCAAGCCTTTATAAAGGCAGAGATGACACATAGGCTATGGTATATATAGTCATAGATCTGTGGTGCCAGCTTTGCATTTTCATTGTCTCTGCCTAATTAGATCAACTGGCAGTTCTATGACAAGGGAAAGGTTATAATTGACTTGTACAAAATGCTTATTTTGCCTGCTTACACTGATGTTCACCAGCACACACCTCTGTGATCTAGCAGCAATTGTCTTCTAAATACTGCTGTGCAGTGATTGGGTGAAACCTTTGATCCAAGTCTAACTTTATTTAAAGTTAAACTCTCTCTACAGCTCCTCCTCTCAGCCATGAGTGTGCAGGCACCTGAGCACAGATCAGGTGTTTGCTGTTTTACACAGTTTTATTTCCAAAATGCTGCTGCATTCCTGTGGTGGCTGGTGGAAATGGGTATGTGGAAGCCGTGCTTTGGGGTGCAGCCAGTGCTGATGCTGTGGAGCAGCAGCCACGAGTCTTTTTCAGGGCATCCCTGCTGTATGTGAGCTTTGCTGTGCACCAGAGCACATGCAATGGTCCAGGCAGGAGGACGGCAGCTGGGTGGAATTT
>VZTT01073244.1:219260-229304 GCA_013400855.1 Buphagus erythrorhynchus
GAAATTGAAATTTATAAAATAGGAAAAAAATATTTTACATAAAATCAAAATGTTTTACAGGATTTGAAGAAGACTGTTAAAAATATAGTGACTTATTTATAATAAAATAATTTATATTAATGACTTTTACTAGGGGAATCCTGCAGAAATAAAGGTCATTTATCAAAGTATGTCCTAAGAGATGAGTGAGATAGTCATGGCATGCTTATTCCTTTCAAACAACACATGATAAACAACATGGCAAAATATCATCAGTGAAAATTATACACAATCTCCTTTAGACTGAGTTCTGTTATAAAAGAATCACATTAAAAAAAATTTAATGTTCCAATTCTAAATGCAGGATGGTAAGATCAAATAATTAAACATCTCCATCTTCAATAAGAAAATAATAATTCAATTATGTTAGAAGNGTGGAATTTGCAAGACTCGAGTCATGGAAAGAACCAAGCTGGCAGCATTTAACTGAGGAAATAAGAGAGCTCATATTCAACAGACCTCTAAAAAAAAAACCACTTGAGAAAAAAAAAGAATCTGTCAGACTTAATATATCTACTTCTTATATTTGCACTCTATGCCCCTTGCTTGCTGATTTAATAGGACTCCAAAGGATTCTTTGGTTTCTNAACAACACATGATAAACAACATGGCAAAATATCATCAGTGAAAATTATACACAATCTCCTTTAGACTGAGTTCTGTTATAAAAGAATCACATTAAAAAAAATTTAATGTTCCAATTCTAAATGCAGGATGGTAAGATCAAATAATTAAACATCTCCATCTTCAATAAGAAAATAATAATTCAATTATGTTAGAAGAGGTAAGACAAAACATCTGAGTTCCATACCTGATGGGAGTCTTTTTGCCTCTCTATATTTGTTCAAGTTATTTCACCTTATTTAGGATTGGTGACTACGAAAATGTGGATATGACAATTCATCTTCTTCTTTATAAGAATTTTTAGGAATTTAGTTAATATTTTCAAAACTGTTTGAAGGATGAGATTGCTGAGTGTCGTGGTGCCCTGTGGCAGGAATGGGTCACAGTGAGTGATACGCACTCCAGCTCTGAGAATGAAGCTGTGACCAAGTTATTATCTGGAGAGGGAATACTATTGATGGATTTTCAACATTTTGGACCATTTCTTTCTTACTCAAACAAAGATAATGGCTAAAGCAATAATTTTGCATGAAATTCAGTATGAGAAATGATGGATTCTTTGCTTCCTGAGGACATGAAGTGCAACACAAATAATGGCAGCAAGGCCAAGCATCCTTGTAAAGTATCTCAAACCTGTATGTACCTCTGCATAACACTGCATTTCTAACTTTCAAGACATTTTGTTTTTCAGTTTGATCTGGATTTTTCATAATTATTCTATCTACTTTGACTTCCCCAAACCCTTTTATTGCTTTCTTCACAGGGGTAGGATTATCCATACTCTGCTCCTGCAAGCTGGCACACTTCCTTTGAAGTCCATGAATCGGTGCCAATTTACACCACTGCAGACTTACTTGATATTGTGTTCTAACTACAGATGGGTCCCAGCTGCAAATCCTGGTTTGGATCCAAGATCACCCCAAACTAGGGAGTGTTTGGATTCATGATTGTGCCTTAGATCCTTCTCTGTGGTTGTGTTATAACAGAAAGAGAAAATAACTTTCTGAATAGGGTAGAGGGCCAGCACCTGTCAGGGAGGCTCCTTCATTGTGGTTAATCTGCATGAAACTGGAGACCACTTTTTGTGGAAACCTCCTGCATAGCAGAGCTAAGAAGTGAAGAGCCGTTCAAAATGAAGAAAATATACAAGAAGTTAAAAATCATGATCTGATCTAATGCAATTGTAAGATAAATCTTAATCATAATGAACCATTGGCTTACTTAATGAGGCTATATGCTGCATATCACTGTCCACTACAAGAGGCAAGGAAAGAAAATCCCTATTAAAGTCCAGCAGAGCAATAAAAAATGCATAAAAGCTCAGAGAAATTAATATATATTTTATTCTCTCAAATGAACACTGTTAAATCCCATATTGTCTTAGTTTTTCTCCTACTGCTAAAACAGAAATGAGAATTTTTTTCTATTTCATTTAGCAGATCTATATAAAATTTAAATAAATTCATAATATTTAATTAATGCATGTTGAATCTTTGTTCTACTTCAATTTTGACCTTGGAAGTTGATTAAAAGTATGTGGGATGTCATTGCTACTAAAGCAGGGAATTCCTGGAAAGCAGCTTTGATTCTAGGGGTGACCAGGTTAAAATGGAGTTGCTTAAAATCCTGAAACAATTTTGAGGGATTTCAAATATAAGTTTTCTTTTGACAGTTAAAGCTCCTCCCTCCCCCCATCTTGATTACTATTGTGTGTGACCACTATTTTCAGAAATCAGATGAAATAATCATCAAAGATCAAATACAAATTTCAGATCAGACCTTCAGAAGGGTTGCCCAGTTGACATAAATGATATACCAATGCTCTCTACAGACCAGGAAGAGAAGCAGGGCAGACTTTGCCACATTATCTTCCCAACAGGTTTCTGTCCTGGTGAAAGATGACCAGAAAGAGGGCCTGAGTATTTCATGTCCACTCAATTTACTGCTGCTCTGCCAAAGGTAATAGCTCCAGTTGTGAAGGAACACCAGTTTCCTAGCACAGAGGATGTGGACTCAGAGCTCAGACTCCTAAATAAGTTTAACACATGCTGGTACTGTACCTTAACCCTTTTTTTTTTTTTATATTAAGTCTTGGCTCCCAGGATTCACAATCTGTTAACCACCCATTTGAGCAGACAGCAGAGATACAGATATAGTGAAGAAGGAGGTTAAGGTGAGCTTCAAAGTGGCACATTTACTGGATGGCCTGTGACACAGCATTTGCCAGGCAGTTCTGACTTCCTCTCATTCACATGAGAGTTGTATTTACCTCTGGGAGAAGGAAATGTCACCACTGCATATCTGGATGGTGTCTGAAGCAATAACTTTTATGCACTGCACTCTATGAAGACACAGATGCACTTACAATACATATGTATCTTCTGTACCTTGCAACAGCACACTGAAGCTAGTGAATAATTTGCTGTTCTGAAAAAATGCACTGTATTCAGTCCTCTTTTTGATCTTATATATATATTTATGTTTATAAATGTATATATGACATTTCTTACACGGCTGTAATTGAAACTAAACTTTTGTTAATAAATAAAGAAATAGACTACTGTGAGATGTTATTTTTCTAGTTTCAGAGCCTTCTAATGCTTTTGCTTCCTTGATAATATTCTATTGTAAAGAATAAGCATTATGCACTAGCACTGTTAACTTTTCATGAGCAAGTAGAACAAACAGGGAATCCTATGAGTTCAAAGCACACTGAGAAGATTTGGCTTGGTAAAAATGCCTACAAATTTGTAGGCAAAATAATATATACTTAATGGTTTATAAAAATATTACAGTCAATATTTATCAATAAATTTATCTTCCTAAACTGTAAGATATGCCACAGCCTTAGCTATATTGACCTTTTCTAAAAATAAGTGCTATTTCCTTAAGTTATTGCCATGCCATTCCTTCCCTTAATTAATGCATTATTAGTCGAGCATCTCTCCCTCAACTGAAAGAAAGCAGTTTAAATATTTTACAGAATGTTCCATTTTGACTAGAAGTTGAGCATACTGAGAGGAGGATATTTGATAAGATGGTAATATTCTTTTTCTTCAGTAATCATTCAAACCCCAAAGGCATTTCTTCTGCATTTTTCATGTCACATGGGCCTTCCCTCCAAGAGAGCATGTTATTCATGCCTCAGGTGGAGCCTGAGTTGAGCTCTTCTTCCACCAACAGAATGAATGGCTTGTACTACCCTCTACAGCACCAAAGGCAATCTCCTTACCTTTGTCCATATAAAACAGCCTTAAGTTTGCAGATTGCATTAGGGGAATATAGACATGAAAGAATATTTTGCTAGAAGCTCAAAGACCCTGTTCCTCAGGGTCTAGATCTGAAACCTTAGATTTAATTGTCCCATTATTTATGCATTATTTACACAGCATTGCCCATGGATGCAATTCCCAAAATATATAGAGCTAGTGGCTGGGTATACCTGACATGGCTAAGTGTTTGAGCAAGGCACTAAATCAATCTGCTGTGTCCTGGCTGTCTCTGAGGAGCATGTGCAGATCAGTTCTGTGGTGCACCAGACTTGCTGGTGACTGTACACCATATGTATAAGGAGTCCTGTGCAGTCCCACTGCACATACAGTGCAGAAGTAGTCTGGGCTGGCTTGCTCAGAAGCTCACACAAGGCTGGCAGACCCTCAAAAATTATTTACAAAATACAAGGTAATATCTGTAAGGTTGTGAATAATTGATAAATTTTTAATTTACTGCCAAAACAGGCAATAGGATAGTCTAAGGAAAAGATTTTATCAGATATTAGGCTAAAAAATTGCCCTACCCAGACAATTTTTAAATTATTCATTTAGGTACTTTTTGCACACTTTTTCTTCATTTTTATATCTCTGTGCCTTGCTTCTTCCTCTAAGTGCTCAAATACATTGTCTTTTGTGTCTGTGAGATATTTAGTGGTAACACAGAGGGTTGTATTCATTTGAGGATAGATTCTCCAATCTCACTGACCTCAGAATCCTGAAATATCTGTAGGTCTAGTCTCAAACGTTGCACACAGCAAGAAGTCAAATGTTCTCATCACAGGAGGGCTCCTACTCACCTGTGCCGAGTTGTATAGCAGTCACTGTGCTGAAGGAGGCAAGTCTGGTCCTGAAAACACTGCTCACGTGAGAAAAATGTATTCACAAGGGGCCTGACATGGCAAGGACCCAAGCAGCTCTGGCATCTATCCAAAAAAACACTTAATGCATGCGCTTGGAGCTACAATTCAGCTGCAAGTATGTGAGCAGCAGCGTTGACTCTGATTGACACTGAATCAACGAGATGTGAGAGGTGATTAACAAATTTATCAAGCAAGGACAATATTTGGCCCAGGACTGGACTTCTGTTGTTCAGTTCCTGAATAAGGAAATAGAAACTGTTTGTAGGGGCTGCACAGAACTTCCTTGACACAGAGATTTTTCAGGCAGACATGGTGACATTAGACACAAAAGTATCAGAGCTTTCCTAATGTCTGAACAAACTAGAAATGTGAATAGATATGTTAATACTAATAAATTAATCTAGGAGATCTGTTCATTGACTACCATAGAAGGAGTCTTAATGAAGAAAACTGAATACATTCTGTTTATTTGCACAATACCATTCCCTTATGTGGATAAATTTAACAGAATCTGATCTTTTCTTATACAACACCCACTTTCTAATGTGCACTGTTGTATTACTGATGGGTTGAAAAACCAAGACAGAAGACTTTCTTAAGATTTAAAAAAACCACAACCTCCCAAGTTTATTCAGATTCATAAGCAAGATATATCTCTACTAGTTTAAGGTTGAAAGATGCTGAAATTGATAGAAAATGGGCCCATTTATTCAGAAGTTACATTTTCTGATGTGTTGGATATGATTATTGCATAATTTTGCTCACAGTTCTGGAAGCATGAAAGGGTGAGGGTAATAATAATCAGGAAGGGATGTGTCAAAAAGGGAATTTATTTTAGAGAAGATGCATAGAGAAAAGTTGTTTGGGACACATTATCCCACAAGATTGGTTTTCAAAGGCAAGAAGAAAAGTTAGGGTACAGGTCTGAGGACTTGTATCAATCTCTTCCAATCTGGGGGGTTTCTGAGCCTTCCTGTCAATTGCAGATATTTCTGTTCTTGACTGCAAACTGAAGTTCAGATGTCATTACAAGATGGTTTTCAGTTGTTTTTCTTTGTAAACCTTTTCTTAAATTAGGATTTAGCAATTTTATTTTAGATTCCTAAATTGTAGGGGAGGGGATATGATGATGACATACACAAAAAAAAGCACTTCTTCTGCTCCAAATAAAAATGTAAAATCCCCAAACTTCCAGAATCCATGGATTTTCAATAGTTTATACTAGCATCAGCCTTTTTTTTTTTTAAATCCAGTTTGGTGTTTTTAGCTTTTGAACAGCTTATATTGAGCATGCACTTGAGGTTTCAAAGGAAATTTTTAGTCTATTGGGTAATCAGTTCCTTAGGTTTACATCCAAGCCACAAAATATGTATTTGTGTCAAATTTTGCCTTGCTACATGAAGTTGTTGAAAAATCTGCTCAAAATGCAGTTGGTCAGGTTTGTAGCTAAATTATATGCATTAAACCTCATCTTTTCATGAATAGCTTGGGTTCAGCATTTTCATTGTCTTGGGCATCAGCTTTAACTTTATAGACAGCTATTCAGAAGAGAGAGTACATTTAATTCCACAACTGTTGACATTGAGAGCATACTGTTGATATAGGCTTCAATGATAACCTTGTGTTTAAAATTGTTTCTGTCCTAGTTTAACAGTACAGTTTATTGTTAACCAGTTTCCTTTTTATCCCTTCTAGCTGCAGATTTATTAGCAGAAACACATCGTACAAATGATGATTTATAATAGAATCATGTTGCCTGAGAAAATGTATTGATTTAGAATGAAATTGCAGTCTTTACTACAAAGGCAGAATGAAAGAGAGTGATCTGCCTTGAGTTAAACTAAATTCCTCTGACTGCCCTATACCTGTGTTTTCTTTCTTTTGTAATATTTTACACGAAAGAAAATGTTGCATTAGGCATTTTTTGTATTCAGTTCTTGCGATCTACATTCCTCAACATGCCACAATTAGTATGATTGTCTTTGTTCAATTCTTTCATCAGTTCAAAGTAGTACAGCATTTACCTTGGTAGCATTTAAAATGAACCGATCAATAGCTAGATGTTTGCTATTAAGAATGATGAAGAAAGGTTGAGTGGGAGGCAAACAAGGTTATCTACTTTTAATATATTACCTAATTATTTTCTGTGTTGGAAGGAAGACATGCCTTCATTTAATTGATTTTAATACACACACATGCAATTATTGCAGATGGGCAAACGTGGACACTACAAATCCTGTTCATTTTTTACTGCTTTAATTTCTTTTTTAAGTTCCATGTCTTTTCTAAAGAAAATATGTTGCTCTGTTGTTTAAACTATTGCTGACCCAGAATTTTAAGACTGCCAGGCAGCTTCAGTACATAAAAAGGAGGGGGAAAGTGTGTGTTTATTGCTTAAGACAAGGTGTAGGGAAGTTATCCTGTTGTTGAAAGAGTTAGCTTGCTTTTGATACAGTGTTTTTTAGACACCTGTGAATTTTTTAAGTTCTATTGCAATTTCTGCATAGGATTCCTTTCAATTGATGCTTCTATGGCAATACAAATTCAAACAGTGATTTTATTCCACTTTCTTAGATTGCAAAAATTCTGATTTTTGTTTCAGAAATATTTTGGGCTTATTGTCATTATTTCATTAAAGGATCCCTTTGCTACTATTTCTTCTTTTTTTATTTACTAATCAACTCCTCTGGCACAACACCAGCAACATGTAGCCTAAGTTTGCAGCAGCATCCAAACTAGAGCACTACCACTAGCCATGGCCCTGGATCTTGTCAGACCTCTTTATGACAGGCCATCTCCTGAGCTCCATCCAGCTTGCTTTCCATCCACAAAACCACATCCTTTGACTGCCTCCAGCTTGCCCAGAAACCACGCTCCCTGCCCTCAGGCTTTCTTCTGTTTCTGAGCCTCCACAGCTTCCAGAGGCTCCATCAGCTCCTTAGAGGCCAAAGTGAAGTCTGAGCATCTCTGAAATGACAGGCTGCATGAAACAGCAAAAACATCCTGAAACAGCATCTGGGGAGAAAATTAACATATGAGTGCCCTCAAATTGCAAAGTGATGAGGAAACATTCAGTATGCACATGATAGAAACTGCAAATGAAGGAGGAAATTTGGTGCTAATAACACCCTGGCCTGATCCAGTTTTCATTGGTTTGTGTTATCTTTAATAGAAGCTGAATCTAGATCAAAGAGGAGGAAAGTAACAGTATACAATGTTGGAGAGTGACCCAACAGCAACATTCAAAACAACAAAGGGAGTTAATTTTCCTCTTGCTATTCATATGAGCCTAATGTGGGTTATTTTACATTAAATCAAGACAAACATGTACCTTGAATCCTGTGCTATACTCTCTGTCAATACTTGTGATCACAATGAGAAATATATTCTACTCTTATTTCTGGAGTATTGCTCTGGCTTCAAGTGAAGTTGTAAAGGTCTTCTGAGTTTTCTTATAGAACCTTTGTTTCTGTCTCTTTTAAATAATACTTTGGTCACCATAACACAATTATTAGCACTGCATTTTCTGTGTTTGCTGTATCTGTGCTGACATATCACAAATTCGGGCACCTCAACTCTTACCTCATTTGACTTGGAAGTGGTTAAAAATCCCTTTGTACAGAGACAGAAATATTTTTCTGTCCCTAATACATTGTTAAGAGGTAGTACACTGCTGTTCTGGTCAGTCACCACATTTTCATTGCTTGATATCAAGGTCTCACTTGACAAAAAGAACATATTTATTTTTAATATTCCTTCCAAGATGTAATGATTCTGTAGTAACTTTGTTAAATGTTCATATCACAACAGGAGCTGCTGAGAGTGTTTTGATAAGACTAGAGCTCTAATTCAATCTAAATCAATTATAATCATAAGGGTGGGAAAGAAGGGCATATTTCAAATGTTCACTTCTCTTTGAATTAGATTCCTAAAAACCAAATCTCACTAAATAAAATAATATGAATGAAATTTAGCTCATTTATCTAACAGAGTGACATCAACTGCAGCTGTGATTTTGGCTGTAATGTGTAAAGATAATGTTCCAAGATTTGGTATGCGTCTCAAGACTGATAAGAAAGATGGGTGCTAATGTTTTTACAAACAACTTGATGGGAGGTCTTTAGGAGGAATGGGTGTTTTTGTTTTTGAAATGGGTCTTAATGTCTCTACTAGCCTCAAGCTGCACAAGTTTGTTACAGAACCCAGAGCTTGACTCCTGAACTTTAGGGTAATAGACAAACGGGTCTGCACAAAGTCTATTGCAGAGCCCAGATAGGCTGAACTTCTGAACTTTGGAGAAAAAATGACAGGTTCAAGGGAGGAATGTGTGTTAGCAGTTCAGAAATCTGTACCTTCCTAGTACCTCAGCCAATGGGGAAAGGAAGAGGGCAACATGCAGCCAGGAGTTTAGGATGAGAGGAGGCTGCGTCCTCCAGAATCTCGAGGGAGAAACCCCACGGTTCTGTAGACTCTCCCTTTATTCAAATAAAATTGCAGGATTCTTCTGTCACCTTTATGGACACTGGCTTTTCCTAGCATGATTTCTGCACAAGATCTGAAGTATTTCATGGCCCTAAATATTTATTCCTTGCTGCTAAATTCCTTAGTGATAACTGCACTTCAAATTCCTCCTGCCAGCTTGAACAGTAAAATGCCTGTTCTAATTATTATCCATAATTTTGATATTCTTCACCATCTACAGAAAATCCTTATGCTAGTATGGAAAAACTGTATTTTATCAATAAATGAAAAAATAACTCAGCCCCAGAGATATATGCTTCTCTTCAGATTTGCTTCTGCTCAATACAACAGGGGATTAATCCTATGTGTTATTGATTTAATTACACAGACTGAGTAAGGTACACATTGTATAAACATATAATATATACATAGAATCTTAGCTCTTCTTAAAGGATCATAGACTTACAGAATGTTCAGGGTTGGAAGTGACCTTAAAGCTCATCAAAACCCAACTCCNTAAAGCTCATCAAACCCCAACCTGCTCTGCCATGGGCATGGGTACCTCCCACTAGGTCAGGTTGCTCAAGGCCTTACCCAACATGACTTAGAACACTGCCAGAGCTGGGCCACCCACAACCTCCCTGGGTAACCTGTTTCAGTATCTCACAGCCCTCAGAGTAAAGAATTTCTTCCACATATCTAATGTAAATTTCCTTTATTTCATTTTGTACCTATAACTCCTTGTCTTATCACTACAGCTCCTGATGAGCGCTTCAATGCTTGGAACT
>VZTT01073244.1:239120-266184 GCA_013400855.1 Buphagus erythrorhynchus
GCATGTCAGTATGAGAGCATGTCAGCTCCTCCAGGCTCTGCATGTGCTCATGGAATGCTGCTGCCCTGGTGGGCAAAGGAGGCAGCTCATCTCCTGGAGTCTGCAGGCCCACCTGGAGCAAGGAAATTTCTCACCTCTCCAACTCTATCTCATCCCCTGTGAAGCCCTGGAGACTACCATTTGTGTCACTTCAACCTCCTCTGTTTAAAAATGCACTCTGAAGCTTTCCTCATCCTACAGCTTTCTCAAATTCCCTTGTCATTATTGCACTGCTCATCCCTCAGCACAGCCATGAGATCGCTGACTCCTGTCACTATCCACCGTCAGCATGGAGCAGCTGCAGTGACAGCTCTCAGGCTGACCATGATGTTTGGAAGGAGAGAGTGAGATTATACCATAAATAAGATGGTTAAATACAAACTACCATTGAAGGAGCTTGCTGCTTTGGCTTAATTGTATTAGTTGTGTCTTTAATTGATATTTATGTGTCTCTGACTAGCCCAGCAGGATTAGGAAGGATGAAGCGAAGGCAGACACGAGCACAGAACCAATAATGCACTGTTGTTTTGTGCTAATGGTGCTCTATTTATGATCATGTGAAGCCTAAATTACATTCCATTAAAATAAATAGAGATTTTCTTTTTTTACTTTGTTATGTCAGAAACCAAGTGTAAGATTTACCTTTAATACAGAAATAACCTAATTGTGCTCAAGGAGCTGAGCCAAATCCCGTTGGTATTCACCCCCACACTCAAGCCCATCTTTCTCCCCCACCCCCTGGGTCCTGTGGCTCCACTAAAGCCTCTGCTGATTTGCAGCAAGATGAGAGAAGAGTTTACATCCTACATATTTTTTCGAGCCATGCACAAGAACTGTAATGCAGCAGTGCAGAGGCACTCCAACTAATATACTAATTGGATGCAGATGTGTTCTGCCTCTTGGAAAAATAAGACCAACTGGATGATCAACAAGAGCCAAATGGGTAATTTCTTTTTAAACAAATTGGTTTTATTAACTTTAAAATGCCCATAATCCAACTAGTCTGGCAGAGTTTGGATACTATGAAACCACAAGCAGTATGTGATACCTGTTATTATCTCATACTACTTTTGGCTGCGATCTTGCCATTCTGAATAAAAGACTAACGTATAAGGCTGAAGTCTCTCTAAAATAAAGCATAGCATGTGTGAGTACTGCCCCAGGAGATGGCCACAAAATGAACTGTTTCAGGCTAAATCCTTTCCTTGCTCCTTGCTTTCTTCAGTAGGAGTGCATTTGCATACTCTGCCCACAGAAAGCCCAGCTCTCAACCACCCTCTAAACAAAGAAGGGTGCTGTCAGTGGGAAGAAAACCATGTCAGCCTTGCTCTTAGTGGAGAGGAAGGGTTTTAGTGGTAGCTTTCTATGCTACTCACAATCCTATCAGCCACCAACGCAGAGGGAGTAGCAAGGCTGGCATATTAAAAGTTAACATGGGGCTCTTTCATCTAAGAGATGCTTCTGTCAGAAAACAAATTCTTATTTAGCTCAAACCTTTGATACTGATGGGAGGAGTGTGATGTCAGTGCAAGTGGAGATCTTGCAAAGTGAAAAGGATCCACTGAGTATCAACCCTGTGCTGCTGCTTGACAGCTTTGACTTTCTGAGTGACAGAGGACCAAATGAAGGGCCAAGAGTTGCACACTTTATTGAATAATTTTCTTCCTTTGTAAATCAGCATATTTTTATTCCCTTCTGCCAGTTTTATTTCTGTGGAAAATAATCCATCCTGTAAATTGACTGTTAGGACTTTATAGAAACATGAGCAAAAACAATGGGTATTGTCAATGCTCTTTGGAAATGAAAAGTTTGGAAGAGCCAATACTGTCAGTATATGTAGAGCTTGGGCATCCATCTTCTTGAACCCTCTGGCATCACTTGACTTTTGAGTCCTGTTCTTTGGGTGATGACTAGCAGTCTGAGAGGGCAGCCAGAGATTTTAATTTCAGCATTAGGATTACCGGCTATTAAATGACATCTAGGAATTACTGTGGGAAGTCTCTATTTTCCTGGTCAGTTTAAAGCAGATCTTTTTTCAAAAGACAGGCATAATTCAGCAAATGAATACAGAGCCATTGAAGCCCAGCCCAGTATCAATGTCAATAAAACCTAGATGTGCACTTTAGCCTTGGAGAGCAAAGTAAAATAGTAACAATGGCCTGTGAAAATAATAAAATTATAGGAAAAAGAAAAAAGGAGCTAAGCTATCATAGAATAGAGAAACCATAGAGATCAGCTGAAAGCAGCAGAAAAAAGCCTCAAAACTTTGATGTTTCCTGTTACTGATTTGAGTGAATTTAGAAGTGCCTGTCTTACAAGAATAGCCTTGCACCAGAACAGTGGGGTATGAATAGCAGATTTGAATAATTACCTTTGAGATGATTGCCAGTTCAGATTATTTGAGATTGCAATCACTTCAGATGTAGCTTCTTTTATTTTTAATTTTAGAAATGTCATAAATTATAACTATGAGAAAAGTAAGTAAGAATCTAGTGAGACTCAACCAAAAGATCTTTGCTCACTTTAGTTTTAGTGAGAGAACAAGTGGCAGTCAGGGCCAGGTTGGGATGCTCAGGTCACGTGAGAGGCAGGAGCAGACCCTGTTCTCCTTTAAGAGGAATTACACATCATAGGCTCCAGCCATGCCATGAGTCTGCATGCTCAATGCCAGGAGGTAGTGGCAGGGACCCAGACTTACCCTTCTGGTACACCCACTTGTGTTAAAAAATGCAATTTCCAAAGATTTTCACTAGAAACTGACCAGTCCCTTAAAGCCACATAATTTACCTAATGATTGATTCCAGCATCCAAATACAAATGTCTTGAGGTCATGCTCGAAAATATGACCTACAAAGATAACTCCAATATGGCTCTGTAAATTTGAGAATGACCATGAAGAAAAGCAAAAATATTCCAGTTAATAAATATTGAGAAATATATTTAAATCAGTCCTTTTCAAACTTCTCTATTAACAAAAAGAAAATACGTATACAATTAACTCATTAGTAATTCACAGGTTATGTCAGGTTTCCCAAATAACCTTTTTATCTGCCTGGTGTGCAGATGCTTTTTCTCTGTGGGTCAGAGCAGGGTGCCTTGGCAGTGATCAGGAAAGAGCAGGAATGCTGTGGGTGCATACACATGGCTAGGAAAGTTTTATGGTTTTATTTTTTTAATGGTAGACATACCTTGGAAACAGCTGCGAGATTCCTATTTTAGGTTTCATTTTCCAAAGCTATGCAGCAGTTATTTTGGCATCTAACACATCTGGCCTTTAATTGTGTTCTCACTGCTCCGCAGTGTTTGACAGACTGTGTGGTAGAGCTCTTACATTCACAGGATCACTGACAGGATCAAACCCCAGAAACATTTCTTTTGGAAGGCACTTCTGGAGGTCACCTCAACCAGCTTTCTTCTCTAAGCCAGCCTAACTTCAGGACTAAAAATCCAGTTAAACCTTTACCTCTTAGAAAAGGTGATTTTTTATTTTCTTTTTTAGTCTGGCAATTTTACACTCCAAATGGTGATTCCCTGATTTTCTGTTCTCAGTAGCTTCATCACCATCAAATATAGTTGTCTGTGTGAGAGACACTGTCTTTCAAATCCCTGTGGGAAACAGATATAGTTCACCTATCATGGCTTTGCAGACAGTGATTAACTTTTTTTTTTTGTTTTAAAATTTATAGAATTGTCCATAGTTATATATATGGCTTCAGCCTAAAGTAAAGTTCTACTCTCATTTGGCATAATAATAACTATGTTTTAGAGTCCTTTTAAGATTATTATAGCAGATTCAAATTAGACCAAGATACAGCTACAGAATCCAGATCAAATGAGACACTGATACACTAAGATCCTCAGGAGAAACATTTCAAACTTGTAAAGCAGGATTTGTTTTTGTAGCTTTTGTTCACACCCTTGTAATCCAAAGACTGACATGATTAAATTCCAGTCTTGTTGGAGGACTTCGCTTCTCAGCTGGTAATACCTTATGTATTATGTGATTTTCAGTTCTGTTTTTAAAGGTTATTTTTTTCCACTCTTTTTATTCACGACTCTATGCAATTTTTGTTTATCTTTCAGAAGTCTACTCTGGCAGTATTTAATGAACTTTTATAGAATTCTGACACTCTGGGCTCTGTCTATTCAATAGCTTTGTTTCTGTCCTGGTTATATTTGTCTGTGTCTCAGAGGTATAATCACTAACAATGCAGTGAAATGATTTGCAATCACGTAGTAATTGTCCCAGATTTGGATCAAATCAGAAAAACCTACTCTGTAAAGGATCACAATGAGATATGTGAATAGCCTTCATCTTAATTTCATAGAAAGTATCAGGATAGCTTTCTATAACAGGAAGAGTTGTATGGCAAAGCAGGCAACTGGTGTGTATAAACACATAGGCTGCTGTCCTGCTGGGCTCTGAAAAGCCAGATGGTTTTATTACTCTTGCCACTTGCTGGAGAAGCCATCAGTTCTGCCAGTATTTGGGTAATAGCTCTGCCCTGGGATCTGTCAGAGCTATTGCCCATCCATCTGGCAAAAGGTTTAGTGATGCACGAGAGCTGTATCCCCCTGCACAGAGAGAGAGCAGCGTGCTCTGAGCCAAACTGGGGCACTGCCAGAGCCGTGCCTGGCAGCTGGTCTGTGCTCACCCAGGCACATGAGCCCACCAAACACTGCATGTCCATCCATTGCCTCTGCAGGCTGCTCATCCTGAAAGCTGCTAGATTTCATCCTGAAATCTACATAGAAAGACTGAGCCCCTGAATGTACAGACAGCAGCTACCAGCTTGTTTTGTTTGGAGAAGCACTCATCTACGGTGTTCTTGTGTAATGTGCATTACAGTAACCTCAAAATACAGACAAATAAAATACAAGGCTAGCTTAAGAATTCTTGGGAAAGAAAAATCATTGTCAGCTCTGAAAAGTTTCTACTATTCATTAATTTATGGGGTCTGTGGACTAGAATGTGTTAGTGGGAAGTTAAAGTTAGCTGCAAAACAGTGGGGACTGGTGGAATTAACAGAATGATGAAATCAACACACTTTTATAGATATAATATCTAAACACATGTCCCTATAAATTATAATGGCATTTAAAACCTGTTACTATGCTGTAATAAAATGAAGCAGTAGCAGCTGTTATAAAGCTTTTCATTTTCTGGAACATCAAAAGTTAAAAATTAAAACAGGAGAAGTTACCCAGAGTTTAATTGCTGGAGAAAGCACAAAGAAAATACGATGTGAACATGATCAGTCTCTGAGGGGTACTCTCATCAGTATCACTGTGACTGTGAGCTTTCTGAGCTTTCTTAAAAACTTCAAAAGCATCTATACAGGGCCCAGTCTGAAGGAACTCACCTCTAACAAATCTTTGAGTATATGGGTCAAAGAGTCATGGATTCAGTAAGCTGGTCACCATGTGATCTTTTTTTTTTTAATATAGGTTGTGCCATTTGACTGGTGACTGAATATGAGTAGTTTTTATCAACAGGTAATTTAATTATTTGTGTCATAAAGTCATCTTTTCAAAATCTCTCAAGAACTGTAGAGATACAGATCAAGCTGCCCTATGACAAATACTAAGCCACAACTCCCTATAACTGTATCAAAGCACTTTATTAAAAAAAAAAAACAACAAACCCTGAGGTGATGCAACAAGTGAAACTAAATTAAAATAAGTGGCCTAGAATCACCATGGCTTTGCTTGAAAATGAGAAATGGAGATATAGCCAGCTAGTACTCTTCTTTCTAAGTATTTCTCAGGCATTGAGAAAGTGTCAGCAAAGGCATCCTCTGTGGAGCTAACTGATCTCCACTCTCTTTTCAATTTTCAGCTTCATTAAAAAAAAAAAAAAAGAGAAAAACGAGCAGTCAAAACATGTATTTTCATATTGTACAATTATGCCTTATTAAAGGACAGGTTATGTTGAAACTGTCACTCTGGTTTCTTTTGGTACAGACACGTACAGCATTGAGACTGACACAACCCGAGGCAGTCATTTAATGACTGACAGTCACTGTCTCCTCAATGTAGATACTTTCTGCTTTACTGCTACTTTTCTTTAAAGAAGTGAGAAAAGAATATGCCAATGGCTGGCATTTTTCACAAATGTAAACTTTCCTCCTTTATATTCTTTTCAGAGGATGATGCACTTGGCTGCTCTTGGAAAATTCATGAATCATGGTTTCCAAGGTCTTTGTCATGGTTCCTATTGTAACAACAGTTAGATGGACAATTGGCAATAATTTATGCAAAGGATTTAGCCACTTTTCTATTTTAGAAGTTAACTTCTAGACAACTGTAAGAATTACAAATTTACTTGCTCTCCACTGCTGCTTAACTCTTGAGGTGAGTAAACGGTAGTCTGAAGGTGGTTTAATATTCCTTGTTGTAGGAATATTAAAATATTAAACCTTGGTGCAATAATAAACCTTGGTGCAAATATTCCTTGTTGTAGGCTTTGTCCCTTGACTGCTCTACCTGGGCAGCTGTTGCCAACCTGAGTGTGCACCACTGCATGTGTGTGAGCACACTATCCCAGCTGGTCACTTCACAACGTACACGAACAAATAAACTGTGGTTTTGTGGGTGTTAATTCAAACTTCAGAGATTACAAAAGTTCCTGGATGGCCCTTCACTGTTCCAAGGAAAGAGTGAGTTAAGTACAATGGAAAAAGAAAACTGCTAGAAATAAAGAGAGCATGTTGAAAAGTTTAAGTATTCCCTTTTCTTCCTCTGCCCAAGGAATATCCTTATATTGGCCATATACATATCCAGGCTTAAAAATAGCTGAAGTCCTTCCTGACTCAGAGATTTTAGTGTATAAACCATATGTATTGGTTGTCCAATAGACTTATAGCTACCTGTGAATATACTTGTGTGGTCCTGGCTGTGACTGATGTCATGGTGTGTCTGTACAGATGCTTGCCAGGTACTCTGGAAACAAATCCATTCCCTGCTGTACTAATAGCACTATCCTTCCTGCACAGAGCCCTAGCCAGCTTTAAAGAGCTTGGAAGGGGTTTTTAAGGGAAGTCTATTGATGATTTCAGTGAATAAGTGATATGCACACTGCAAAGCTATTTATTTATGAATAATGTACATAATGTCCTTTTCACCCTTATAATAGGAACAGTATTTGAAAGCTTGCTTTTCTTCTGAGACTTCTTTCCAGCTACTTCACTACCCAAAAGCTTCCTCCCTTGATTTTCTCTCAGGAGCCATGTCCCAAGTATTTTCTAGCTGGCTTTTTGGATTATCCCACCTAGACAGTCTCTGGATGCTATCCTACCTCCACCACCATTATTCTGTCCTGTGCTTCTGGAGACAACCTATGGAAAGTTAATCTAATCACAGAGCAGTGGGTGGTTTGGCCAGTATCCTCCATGTTCCATGGCCATATTTAGGGTATGGGCTCCTCCATTTAATCCATTTTACTTACAAAAGTATGCTTAATTACACCTTTTTCTTCCCAGAAATTTTGTTCTCTTCAATTTCAATATTTCATCTAGTTTGTGCCTTAACAAAAAATAAAAGGAAATAATAAAAGCTGAAATACTTCCCTAGGCATGAATTTTCCCTCTAGAAGGATGAAGGGGACAGTTTTCATGGGGATACCACTAACACATATAAGCTGTACCAACATTGCCATAGTGATGCCGTAAAACTATATCAAACTGCTAAATAGAAACACATTTGGGATTGTTAGACAGGATAAAAAAGAAAACTAAGATAGCAGTGGCTGAGAAAAGATAATCAAATACAGAGGGTTTTGCAGTTCCAGAGAACTGAAGAGGACTGCCTACCTGTGGGTGGAGAGCTTCAGGTTTGGTTCAATCCATTAGTTTGATTTTAGTGAATGATGAGATGCTGCTGATAGAATTGCTGCCCAAATGCTAGTTTTTCTACCACCTGTTTCAGATTAAATAAGAGAGGTGTTTGAGTTTTTTTAGGAGTGAAGATAGAAATTAGTGGAAGTTTTACATATGAGCTGAGATGTAATGCTACTGCTGAGCACTTCTATATTGGAATATTTTTTCAGACTAAAATTTTCTTACAAAAGGGTTTTGTCAGTTTCTCTTACTCATTTCAGAAGATAGCTTTTTTGCTGGAATTCATCTATCTATCTATCTATCTATCTATCTAATCTATCTATCCATCTAACTAACAGACTTTCCATTCCAGAGAAAATAGTAGTGTTGAATTATTCATTAAAACTGGTGTTTGGTTCTAGCTATGGACAAAAGTTGATACTTTAAAAAAAGTTTTCCCGTTTCCTGCATCAAAAGGATGCATGCAGCTACTAACCATATATAACATTTCCCAAACATATTTCATTTGTTTCCTTCCATGTTCTTCCTGCGTGTATTTTTAAAAAGTTTTGCCTACACAATTTTGTGTTGTATGCTTGCTATCCCCATATTATCATAAAGTTTCCAATACATATCAATATTTCAAACTTCACCCAGTAAAGCAGACCAATCAATTACAGAGTAACAAAAAAAAAAAAAAAGGCCCTGGAAATGAATCAAAATATACCTCCCCTGAAACTGAAGAGCCTGAGGCAAGCAGAGTGTAAAAAGGTTTAATTTGGTCCCTCATGAAACAGACCATTCCTCTGTGAGAAATAAGATCAGACCAGAAATGAGCACAAATATATAAAGTCCTGAAATGCCAGAAATATATTTGATTCCTACCACTATCCAAAAGGCCCCTCTGATAGTGTTTCTCTGCCCTTTTATTGTACTGGACTAGTTGTAATCCCCAGTAAAGGAACTCATGCAGGATTGACAATGTTTTTTCTGTACTTTGCTAATACTTGCTGTGATGTGAAAGATGTATTTTTTCTTACAGTCCAAATCAGGAAATATAATGTTTCTGTTTATAAGTCACATCTTTTTATTTTTTTATTTTTTTTCTTAGAAAACATTGAGCGGGGAAAGGTTTGAGAGGTGAGGTGATAGAGTGCATCTTGGCTTGGTGCACTTCTTTCTTTGTTCAAATAAAGACCTCATAGACAAAGGGATCAGGTGCACCCTCAGCAGATTTGCAGATGACACCAAGCTGAGTGGTGCAGTGCCACTCCTGAAGGACAGGATGCCATCCAGAGGGACCTGGACAAGCTGGAGATGTGGCCCATGGGAATCTCATGAGGTTTAACAAAACCAAGAGCAAGGTGCTGCACCTGGGTTGGGGAAACCCCTGGAACCAACACAGATCCAGAGCAGCCCTGCTGAGAAGGATTTGGGGATGCAGGGGGGGTGAGGGGCTGGACATGACCCAGCCATGGGAACTCACAGCCCAGAGAGCCAAACGTGTCCTGGGCTGATCAAAGGCAGCGTGGGGAGGGGATTCTGCCCATCTGCCCTGCTCTGGTGAGAGCCCACCTGCAGTGCTGCATCCAGCTCTGGGGTCCCCAGCACAGGAAGGACATGGAGCTGTTGGAGCAAATCCAGAGGAGGCCACAAAGATGATCAGAGCAGAGGGATGAAGCACCTCTGCTGTGAGGAAAGGCATATTAGGAAAAAATTCTTTATTGTGAGAGTGGTGAGGCACTGCAAAAGGTTGCCCAGAGAAATTGTGGACGTCCCATCCCTGAAGGTGTTCAAGGCCATGTTGGATGGACTCTGAGCAAACTGGTCTAGTGAAAGATGTTTGGAATGAGATGATTTTTAAGGTCCTTCCCAATCCAAAGCATTCTATGATTCCATGATTCTGTGATTCTATGATGACTTTTTGCGGGTGTGGCCAGCCTTAGAAAACTGGTATAATGTTTATTAGACCTTTGGCTCATAGTTTAAAAAAAAAAAAAAAAAAAAAAACAACAAAATGAGAAAAAAACACAACAAAACAACAACATAAAAAAAACCAGATAAAAAATGAAGATATAAAAAAAAAGAAAATCTGCTGGGACAGGGCAGAAAAAGAGAGTGAAGGCATACATGGTTATAAGTAATTTAAACTTTCTTTAGCTGGGCTTTGCCCAGAACATTTCCTTGGATGGCCAGGATAGCTGTAATACATAGTATTTAGGGATGCAATAAGTCCATATGGCTCATCTAGATTAATTCATCTGTCTAGCTTTGATACCTTGCAATATTTTTATCCTCTAAGTACTCACATGTCTATTTTTTTCCCCCAGTATGTTCCTGAATAAAGCATGTACTGTTCCTTTTGGTACTAAGAGATTAGCCAGAGCAGAAAAAAGTGAACTCCCTTGGCATATGCTTATTTGATTTGTCTAAGTTTATGCATTCTATAAATTATTCAGAGAAAAGATATTAGTGGATCAACAACAGCTCTGGTTTATCAGGTCATATTAACAATCTTGGACCATTATGTTGGTGGGGTGCCAAAGTACAATGCAGAGAGTGAATTTACAATGCATATTTCAGAATAATCCCTCTATACACAGTGTCAAGGTCTATTTGTGAGATATTCCTATAAAATATAATTGTCAGTGCAGCCCCATCCTGAGAGTCAGCGATGAAACCTGGGACCTTTTTTAAATGCACGATTTTCCTGTCATCCCTCTTCTCACAGCTCTGAAGATGATTGCAATCAGGAGCTACATATAGGCAGACATTTTCTGTATTATCTGTTCACTTCCCTCATGCTTTCAAAGTGCTCCAGGATGATTTTTGCTGAAGATTTTCCAATCACCTTTTTCTTCCTTTTACTGGTCTGTGTAGAAAATATCTATAATGGGGTGCAATTGAGAGATTCTGATTGTCCCTCCATTCAGTTGCCTAGGAAACAGACTTGTGGATATCCAGCTTTTCCCTTCATTACTGAAGATGCCATTTACAGTTGATTTCCTCCTATGTCTCCTTTGCTGTGCATACTGGTGAAAAGGAAGAGACACAATAATCCTTGCTCTATCATTTGGTTTGCTGTTTTAAGGTGTTATTTGTTTGCAGAATATTCGGGTTATAAAGTCTGAATGCATTGTTCATGACGGATAGCCATGCCATTGGCAATACAGATAGCTGAAGATACCACAAAATAAATTCCTTCCTTTTTTTTTTTTTTGCCTTCTGCTTATTGTGAGTCAAATGTAAATCTGGTTAGATTCCCTCAAATACTCAAATCTAGTTATACCTGTGAAACATTATCATTGTAACAATTATTTTATAGATGTATAACTGACAGCAGATTTGCTTCCTTTCACTCACTTAAATGTCTTTGTATGTACACTGAAGTGGAGGAAAATATTAATTTTGCAGCTGAGATGTCATACCCCATTGAGAATGGATCTTAATCAGTTTGAGCACTTTAACCCTAAAAAGTTCAAATTTGACATCTTGCTTTGCAAAGGTGTAAATAGTGACTCAATCTACTATTTAAGTGCAGCATAAATTTTTCTCAGTAAAAGAAAATATATTAATCATTAAGACCTCCAGGTATTCATTTGGACCTATTTTTCTCCTCTCTGCTTCCTTTTCTTTATTCTTTTCCTTTGTTCTCATTATTTTGGCTCCTTCTATTTCCTCTCTTCCTCTCATCCATCACTTTTATCTTTTTCATCTTCTTCCCGTTTCATCTGTTCCCTCTTAATATTTACTCTTTGTCTGTTGAAACTGTTTTTCTTTTACAGAGTCTTCCTAGCCCCACCTCCCTTTTCTTCACCTCCCAGGAAGCATCCCTCTTTTGAGAAATAGGCCATATTTAGTTTCAAAGTCGCCTCCTCCCCATTTTGGTTTCAAAATTATTTATATCAGTAGCAAGAAGTACTGAAGGGCTGAGTAGCAGTAGAGAAGGTTGTTTATAGGCTGGAGAACAGAAAAGCACTAGACATTTCCTTACTCTACCAGTTTCTCTTCATGTGCATCCCTCATTTTGCCTCCCCAAGTTTTGGACAGATCATCCCAGGACCACCAAGGTGTGCCTGCCCCCCCCAGTAGCCTTCCTCGGTCGCATATCTCCTTCCTTGCCTAATTCTCTTTTCTGCCTTCTCCTCCTCCCTCTCACAGCCCTCTCAGTGCACTTTTCTCTGCCTCTTTCTGTCTTGCCTCCATTTTCCTCAGATTGTTCTTCACTCTGATAACATCTCTGTCCTTCTGACCCCAGGATGACCGAGGAGTCACCCTGGCTCTGTTTTGTTTTGTTTTATGGTATTTATCTTAGTGGTGTTTTTCCCTTTCCTTTCCTGTCCTCACAGTCTCCTTTTCCCTTATTCCTCATCTTCAAGCAACTAGAACTGCCTCATTTTAGCATAATCAGCTACCCCAAGCTGGAACAAAGCAGGTAGAGTTGGACAGGAGTTGAACACTAGGAAAAAAAAAGCCAAACAGCAAAGACAGAACCTGTCATTTGTCAACAGGACTGGCCCACAGTTCAGAGAGAGAAAAGAAGTGAAGAGCAGACCCTTTTCCTGTGAGTCAGTGCTTGCAGAGGAAGGACAACAGTGACAATGATCTCCTCTTTACTCTCTGGCCTCCGGTCTGCACTTCCTGCTATAGTTCTACAAAGAAAAATTACCTCAGGTGTTACTGCATCCTTATCACTGCCTGAGGGAGCTAGGACAACTGACTTAGAGAAGGTGAGTGAAATGATGATCAGAAATAAGGGCAAATTTCTTTCTGGACACACTAATGGAAGTGGGAGAGGACATACTGCTGTGCGTATTTTGTGTTCTTACACTTAATCTGCAAGCAGAGCTTTGTTTTGCAGACACTGAGGTGGTTGAGGGATGGTAGAGAGGGATGAACGTTAATTTGTTGATGTTAATTATCAGCTGAAACTGATGGGATTTTTTTTGATTAAATGTTTTCCTGTTTTCATCAGAAAATGCTAATGTGAGAGAAAATCCAGAGGTTTTCATAGGAATATATCCATTTCTAACACATTTTGATTGGGAATGCTTTTCTGGTCTAGATGGAGAGTTCTGTCCAAACTCTCAGAATGGACATCCTGCCCCAATATAATTGTTATTTTGGTAAGAAACTTCAGAGGAAATTATTTACCTCCCTTTTTTTTCCTATTGAGACATTGATTTAAATCCATATATTAAATAACTCAGATGGATGCCTCTGTCACAACAAACTTGACTTGTCTTATTTGAGGTAACAGTATTCATTTTCATAGTGGGCCTTGATTTTACATCAGTCAGGATTTAAGATTTACTTTTTTATCTTGATAAGTTTCAGGGGATAAGGAAAACTTCATTATTATACAGATATGTCCTGAAAGGCATAATTCAGAAACCTAATGCAAATCTGTCCTCTCTTCCTCCTCTACCCACAGCACCCCAAGACATCTTGGGCTCCCCAGGACCTCCACAGATCTCCTAAGGGGGACAAGGAAAAGAGGCAAGAAATACATAACGTGAGAGGAAGCCTGAACAACCAGTTTTAAAGAAAGACACAGCTGAAATATGCAAGGACCAAGTAAAAAATAAGTCTTTTTAGCAATAACATTAAACATCTTGTTATATTTCTGCTATCATGATAATAATTAGAGAAGCTCCCTGCTATCCTCAGTGGTACTTTTTGTCTCGAGTTGGGATGAATTAAAGAGCCAAACTGGAAGTGAGGTGTCTGATGTAACTTATAGCATCCTTTTGCTAGTTGGAATGGTCATGAACAAAATACACACAATAAACCTCTGCTCTCTTGAATAATCCAGTGGGACTGACACTTGAAAAGATGTCTATTTTCTTCAGCAAAGGCTTAGAAACAAGTTGTTATTATTATCTTAACAGAACTCAACTTGAAAGGGAACCTGACAGCATGTAAATATGCTAACAATAAGCAAACCTTCTGCGTTGGAGCATAGGAAAGCCATGCCCAAAACATTTGTGGGTGAGAAAAAAGGCAGAATCCCCTGTCCCTTCCTCCCTATTCCCCTTGATCAGGAGATTTCTGGAGGATGGCAGGTTTGGTTGCAGTATTTGGTGGGTAGGGCAAGAGCTAGGCCTGAGCTGCACACAGGAGCATCCATGTGCCTGGCTCAGCCTGCTCCTGGGCAAGCCTGTGCTGGCCACCAGCAGAGCAGCTGGAAGGAGCTGGAAGGAGCACTCCTTGCACTTCCTCAGAAGCTCATCACACACATCTGCTCAAGGCTGGTCACAGCCCAGCACCACATTATTTTGCTGAATTAGGCTGTGGGGTTATTATTAACAAAATAGAAATAAATTGAGAACAGAATGGAAAACAGCTTGCAGTAGGGAGATTTATGACTTACATGTCTTGTGTGTACCCTGACTGCAGTCACGACCTAATTTCTCACCAAACATAAAAAAAGGTAGGAAGAAAAAACTCCAGTAAAGGAGATAAAGCGAAAGGCTAATACAAAACATACTAGGTAACATTTCTGTTCCCTTTGATGAATGCATTAGGGACTAATTTATCTTCTTTGAAAATTCTAGAGATCTGTGTCTGCTTATTGAATGAGCCTATGACATTAATATTTTGATTTTGTTGTTTTTGCACTTCATAGGTTTTATGTTAAACCTTGACAGAATTCAATAAATCCAAATATATCCTTCCTTGATAGAATTCGATAAAGCAGGTATTTCCAAAAAGATTTGTACTGTTTCTCTGTCTTTCTGTGAAGAGTGAGTATGTTTTAGGTTTCCTCAAAAATGCCATACGTTGCCCTATAAAGCCTTCAATCGGGAAAGCCTCCATTCAGGAAAACATTTAACCATATGCTTGACTTTAACTTTAGGCATATGCTTAAAATCTAGCATGTGCTGAAATTCTTTCCTGAAAAGGAAGGGATTTAAGCACTTGCTTATGCTTTTTCCTGGATCAGAGCCCTGTAAGTTATACACCAGATCCTGCTGCCCTCACCTACAAAGTTGAACACAACTACTTGCATTTGGTATTTTTAAAACAATTTCAGTTGTTAAGATCTTACTTTAGCACTGAAAAAAAAGTAAGAATAAGAGACCAGAATTTTCTAGGTGTTATTGAAACCCTTAGCTCTCAGCAGAGACTAGCTCTTCTTACATATGAGGATTCTGCAGTGCTCCAGCATAATTTTGAGTAACATTGTTAGTGATTTACACAGTAAAACACAATATTTGGCTTAATTTACCTTTGGATTTTGTAGTTAGTATGTAAGTATTTTAGTCTTTGATGGCCTGGTTTGAGATCCCTAAAATGAATTTAAGTCAGTTTGACAATTTTTAAAAAATAGATTAACTTCTCTTATTTTGGATAGAAGGAATCATAGAATCATTAAGGTTTGAAAAGACCTCCAAGGGCAATCTTTGACTGACCACCACCTTGTAAACTATACCATAGCAGTGAGTGCCACGTCGTTTCTTGAACAGTTCCAGGGATAGTGACTCCACCAGTTCCCTGGGCAGTGCTTTCCAGTGCTTGACCAGCCTTTCAGTGCAGAAATTCTTCCTGATGTCCACCCTGAACCTCCCGTGGCACAGCCTGAGCCCATTTTCGCTTGACCTAACAGTGGTTGCCCCAGGGAGGAGACCAACACCCACCTTGCTGCAACCTCCAAAAGCGTGAATTGGTGAGAGCATTTCCACAAAGGTGAATGCATTTCCCTCTATTCTTCTTTATTTTTCATTTTAGAAAGTGAGAAAAACTTACAATAACTAAGGAAAAAAAAACCCCAATCCACCTTTTTTTCCCCAGTTCATTCTCATATCCATTAATAATGACACCAGTTGTCATTATTAAGGCTGAGTGAAAGAAACCCTGTTTGAAACAATACATCACTTTTTTCCTTCAGTTATTACCAGGGTTTAACAATTTCTTTTCATGTTTGCTAAACTTAAAAGAATACACTTTAAAAAAGGAGTATCTGCAGGGGAGGGGGGAGGGAAGCAGGCAGGCACATAAATTCCTTTATTTACGAATGGGATTTGTTCACGCATTTCCTGCACCAACCCAAGCAAGAATAAGAATCAGAAACTACTGACCAAAACTCTGTCTTGGGAAGTCAAGCCCCTGCTGTTTCCTAGAGGTCTGACACCCCAGCATCAAACTTATCCTTCATTACAATTAGAACTTCTTGCACTCCATTAACAAAATATTTTGTAATTTGTATGTTTGTCTTTATACAATTATGGTTATTTCACACACCGTCTTTTCCTTGTTTCCTAGAGATCATCAAAACACAGAGTTGAGCATTAATAATAATGATGTAGGTATTCCAGACTTTGAGACATGCCAGAACTACCAAGGGAAATAAATCACATTTTAGCATTCAATCTCCAGCAGCCTATGGCTCTGTCACTGCAGGCGTATCTGCAGACACCACTGCACTCTGCTTAGAGCCCTCTTGGCAGAGAAAGTCCAGCTGACAAGCTCTGAAATACAGCTGACACTCTGCATATGCTATATACATGAGTGGGGAAATGAGGGTGTTGTGCTCTGCAGTTATGGGGTGCTGGTGGCAGCTCACCTCAGAGCTTGCTAACCAGCCCTGAACCTGCCTCCTGACAGGGAGTCAATGCCACCCCCTCACACAAATTCATAGCAGCTCTGCAGGGTTTTCACAAGAGCCCTTTGGCTGCTGATAATTGCTAGGAAGCAATTCAGGCCACATGTCTTAGTGAATCTCATATAAGAAATATTTGCAAGGATAATGTTGTGTTTTTTCTGGGCAAATTTCAGGGCAGTGATATGGACACTGTTGTCATCTTCTTTAAAAGAAAGTGCAATTACCTTCATGGACGAGGTGAACTGTGTTTTCACCAGACTCTGGTCTGTGGCTTGGACTGATGACCTTCCTGCTCAGGACCTCCACACTGGGAGCCCTGAATAAAGGGAAAAGGGAATTTGTTCTTGGAGACTCCTCTGAACTCTCTTGAACTAACCCTGAACCCCATCCTGAACTAACTGGGGATTATTTCAACTATCCATATCTGATTTCCTTCAGATTTTTGGTAAATTTGAGTTTTCAAATGAATCTAGCTTTAAAAGTAGAGGACTGGATCCATTTCCTCTTTATTTATTATCTAAGCTCTCTAATCTTCTTTGTCTACTTGCAGTTTGCATGCACTGTGTATGACATGACCTGTGTAGGGCACTTACTATTTTCAGTCCTGACTCAGTACTCCAGTCATTGGCTATTATTAATCTGTCTTTATCTTCTATTAGACATAACATATAACATTGGAGAAAGTCAATGAAAGGTCACTGAGAGACCCTTAAAACAGCAGACCCTTTGAGAAAGCTTAGGTTTAAAGTAATCTCATTTTGGTCTGTCTGAAAATTTTACTTAAGGTTTTAATTTCCTGTAGGAAAAAAAAAGGATAATAAAAATAACTCACGTGAAAGCAAAATTATTAATTAAACATTCATATTAATTAGTCAGGTAAGTAACATAATTCTCTTGAATCAAAGGAATTAGGTGAATACTTAGTTTTAGTCTGCAGTGCATTTCTACACACTGCAGCCTGAGTCTGTGAATGGGGCACAGAACATCTCACACAAGTGACCAGAAGGTAATTCCACAATTGCTGTTCATTTGCAGTTAAAGATGTTGAGTGAAGGGTAGCAAATAAGATTTCCAGCACAAGTTAACAAAATAAAATATTTCACTTTGTTTTATGAAACAGTATAGAAATCACCAGAGATCTAGGATCTTATAAAAGATGTATTCAAAGCTAATGCATGCTCGTCAGTATAAAATAGAAATGTATTTGTTCACACTTGGCTAAGCTATACACCTGTGTAAATTAAGTGCTGGCCTCTTCATCATATCTCAGCATGATGCAGTGATCTACCAGCATAAAAATCTGTTAAAGATGACTACTTCTAAGACTTCATCTTCTTGACAAAAGTGTTAAAGCATTTTACTAGAAAGAATCTTAATAAAGACTGAAAGCAAATGCAGAATTGCCAGACAGATGGAGGAATCATGCAGAGGAACAGGCAGCCAGCAATGGATAAGAACCTATACAGGAGGGTAGAAAGCTAATTTTAATCAACTTTATTCTTCTTGCCTTGTGAGTATTGGGTTTTTTCTTATGCTTTTTCAAAACAGTTTTGTGCTATGAAATGGGCAACTGGCAATTACACTCCCCATTCCTACTAGAAATAGCTGGAATGGTTATTGTTGTTGATGTTATTCACAAAACAGTAGGGCTTGGAGTCAGCCAGGGACTCCCACTGTGCAAGGGACTATACAGATGCAGAATAAAAAGATAGTTCTGTCTTAAAGCATCTTCCTATTTCATTGTGTGGAGAGTGAATCTGTGTTCATACAATATCCCTCCCACGCTGGAATGCTGGGATGGGAGATCTAAATTTGTGCTGATTTTTCCATAACAAGTAAGGATAAGAGACTGAAAGCTTTGCTGCAACAATAAGAGCCTTTGGCCCTGCCCTGCCCTGCCTGTCTGGCTTTTGAAGTACTCTGAGGGTCACATTTTGGAATCTCCCAAATTAGTACTTGTTAAAACTAGACATGCATGAATAACTAGTGGGCAGAGAGTTATGCAGGGCCAACATTACAAGGCAGTTGGCCCTGGATCCCTGGATTGCACCCAGGCTGGAGGGAAATTCCTGCAAGCTCAAGTTGCCTCCTCTGAAAGGCACTAAAAAATATACTCTCTTTACCTAATGATGGGCAGGTACTTTTTACTGGATTTCACATGAGAGAAAAACATTCAGTGGCAATGAGCCCTTCCAGAAGGCCATGTTAGTTTTGATAATTTGGGAGAAGGAATGAGAAAGGGATGAACAGAAGGAACCCCCAATAGAGAGTATTTCAGTAGGGTTTCAACTATACATTTTCCAGAAAACCATTTCACTTGACTCAATCTATGTTTTATCATACTGATAACATTACTATGCCAAAGAATCTATGCTAGATCATCAGAGATTTCAGTGTATTGTTGATAACTAAACACATCTAGAATAAAAATTAATTAAATAATTAAACTTCTTCAAACTGATCCTTCACATTTTAAAGTTACTATATTGTTTTTCAGCCCCAAGATCTTCTCTGAGAGGAAATGCAAAGGAAAAAATTGGTTTTAGCTGATAGTAAAAACTCTGAACACAAATTTTCAAACAATGTTCAGGCTTCCTGGCTTTGGACAAGAGAACAGAATAAATGAAAATGAGCCATTTTCTGTAGAGTTTAGGTTTTGCTTCTTTACAGAAACCCAACAAAATGTGGCAAATCACATCTTTGAAATAATATATTTTTTATCAGCTAAGTATCCTGAGGGCTTATCCTCAGTAACTATGAATTATGAATAACTCATACTTCCTAATATACCCTGGATCTCCATATTCAGCTCCTGCAAAGAAGCTGAGCTCTGCTCTTTCATTATCTGCTCCTTTTATTTCCTAACTCTGCAGTGCCATACTCAGTGGCTCTGACAAGCCTTATCCATGCACTCAGCCACCTCTGTGGATTGCCAGGGTACCCTGCCTTCCCCAGAGCCTTTCTTGGGCATCCATAGCTGTGCCTGGGAACAGTCAGACAATGCTCAAATGCTAAATAAAGGGACAGAGCTAGGACACAGCTGACAGAGCATGTCCTAACACTTGGAGGAAGGGTGCAGCTGCATTCCCAGATTACACTCTGGAGCTAGGAATGGCTGCCACCCCCCCACACAGTGGACTCTTGAGGAAAATAGGTAGTTTAACATTGCTTGGCTCTCTAATGCCTTATTAGAAATTTAAAAGAATTCAGCAAGCCTTCCTTAATTTCAGGAGGTGAGTGTGACTGTGTCACTTCAGCTGATGCAGCTGATGGGCAAGTGGGGCCAGCAGTGTGCAGTGGCCTCTCCTGCCTGCCCAAACCACGGCGAGCTGTGCTTTTGGTAGCCCTGCCCCAGAGTGTGCACAGGACCTGTGCTTAGCCTGCTAAGCTAAGGGAGAGAGACTGGAGATCAAGGAGGCAGTTTGCCCACAGGCTTCTTGCATCTTTTTTTTCTACATATTTTCAGGAAGCAGAGGAACCCAAAGTGGCCCCTGAATACTATTGGAAGTGCCAAACCTCCAGCTGTGCTTGCTTTTCATATTGTTGTTTAAAAGTAAATAATTACCATGTGAGAAAACCACAACGGCGTTTGATTTTTATCCCACTCCCCTGCCATACTCCTGTCCCTCCTCCCTCCCTTTCTTCTCCTGCTCAACCTCCAGTCCCACTGCCCCCCTCAGTCCCCACATGCGGTCTAATTTGTCTTGTGCAGCAAAGATGCAGCTCAAAACTCAGCAAACATAACCCCACAAGGCCACAAAGCTTCTTGTTATTGTGCTTTGCAGGTTTCTATTTGGCAGGTGCCGGCAGCAGCACTGGCACAGACACCAAGGGGTCCCCATCCCTCAGCCAGGCAGCTCCAGAGGCACTGCCCTTCCCAGGCAGCAGCCAGTGCTGCTTCTTGATCCATCCCCAGAGTGAGCTTCACAGCTCCAGCGTCCTTCAGACTGAAGAATGAAGAAAACCCTAAACCACAGTGCAAGGTTTGTTGGTGTTTTCTCATTGTCTGGTTTCCAGCTGGTGACCTTAGGAGCCATAAGTTATTTAGCTGCACCAGCAGGAGCAAAAGATGAGCTGATTTAGCCCACTTCTCAATGCTGGTGTTATTTAGTATAGGCACTCCTTAAAAATGTCCTCTAACCATGTTAAATGAAAAAAAGAAAATAGACTTGGCCGTTCAGACATACTTCCAGCATTGTAATATATTGGGAATTCTGGCTCCCACTGAGGCAAAGAGCTGCAACTGCAGTTTTTCCTTACAGGCTACACAAACAGTAAACTTCTATTTGACTACTGACTAGGATACTTCTTTGTATTATTCTTACTCTGCTACTGCAAGTATCTTCTGGGAAATACAGACCATTCAATCCCTTGAGGTCAGCATCTCCCAGGACGTACTCAGCAACATATCACAATCACCTATACCAGTTATTGTATTTCTTAATGGGATTTGACACCTTTGCCTTCTGGCTTCAACTGCAGCCTAACACTCCGAAAACATTGATTAAATTACTCACCTAGTAATTTTCAGGATCAGGACAACATTTTGAAAAACACACATTGCTATTTGATCTTGTTGTATTATATAAACTGATTTGAAAGCCTGTTTCAGCAAATCATTTAAGCCCTTGCTGAAGTACCATTGAGTGACTTCACAAATAAATATTTTTTGCATATAATATTTGCTCTATGGCATTATCATGTAACTTTCTGAAAGGAAAGTGGATTAACTTCAATTGTTGTTACGATTTATTATTTGTTGAGTGCTGACAGTACACTTCAATGGAACTCGAGGAAGTGCTTAAAGTTAAGCACATTTTCAAGTACATTGCTGATCTAGGGCCAAAAAGTGAATTTGAAACCTTCTTTGTTGGAAAGCAAAGACATGACACCAAGGAAAAGCATTCTTTAATTTTCCCTTAAGCAGGAAACACTGGTTAGCCATGTGGGTCTGCTTAACAGATAAAAGAGTTGACTGTAAAACATTTATCATTTTGATATTCCAGTGCCAAAGAAAAAGTGTATCAACTGTTCATATAATAAGTTAAATGCAAATTTAGGAACGTGGCCAACTGGACACGCATATCTTCCCAGAGAGAGATGAAAGCATAGAATGTAAATACACCACCTGGGGCTTGCAAACCCCATCCAAGCCTGATGTCCTCTTGAAGGGCTCTGCATGCTCTCAGAATATTTGCCCTGGACAGACACACAAGGATATGGTCATCTACCAGTAAATAAAACACCAAAGAGCAACTTCAAAAAGTAATAGAGTCTCCTCTTTGCTAAAGTGCTTGTTAGTAGGGTGAACACACATCAGATACCATTGGCACAGGAGAGCACTTAGTAGCCCTAAACTGCTGTAGGTGGCATCCCTTCACTATTGCTATGTAAGGTAGTTCTTAATGCTACATCTAGCTAGTGTGACTGCTCAGCACCTGCTAGGGTTAGCCCCTAAATTAATTAGTCTGGGATTGTATACTTGTCTTTTTGATTTCATGATAACAGAGTCTAACACAATAGAACCTTGTCCGTGACTGTAGCCAAGAGGCTCAATAGGAACAACAACAACAACAACAATTATGCTTATATGTTGCCTGAACACAATTCTGAAACATCTGTGGCTTGTCATTATTATCGTCCAGAAGCTATAGGCTAAGTTAGATTTTTTTGGAGGCAATACAAGGAAACTCACTATGGCTCCTGAAAACTCTCTTGGAATGTAATAATATAAATGAGGAGGAAATATTCTGTGGGGAAAAAAGTGCTTAAGGCAACAGTAATTATATTGCCAAATATAGCATATAGAATCTGCAGAGTGAGAATTTCACATAGCAAGGGAAGTGTAAAGTCATACTTGGGGTGTAACTAAATTGTAATAGAATGGCTGGGGGGAGCATTATTTGAGGGAGTTAATATTTAATCCCTGAGTAGCCAAGGAAGCACAAGAGAGAGGCTGTTTTCAAAATTTTATTTTCTTTATTTGTGCAGAAAACTATCAGTATGTATATGGGTGTTGAAAAATCATAAATGAGAATCTATTATAAACTCCACAGAACATACCTGAAATAACACAGTCCTTATCTTTTCCCATTTTTCCAATATTCCTAAACTGGTAATATAGAATCAAAAGCTCTGGTTTTGGAGAGTTTTTTCTGGGCAAAACCAAGTAGGGCTTTCTATTTGGTGAAAGGTCAGTCCTGTCTCCACTACAGTGTGCTGCTGCAGGAAGGGGTTTGTAAGAGTCCTCTCCTCTACCAGCCAGATGAACAGGGCTCCTTCCTCCCTGTTGATCTCATTCAGTCTGAGTGTTGAACCACTGCACCAAACAGAGACCCCCTCCACTCCAGCAAGAAATTTGCATCTTTTTCATCTTCCTGACTGCTGCTATTGCCCTTGGTACCTCCCTTCCCCCCTTTTCTCATTAAAAATACATTTATTCTAGCTCTGGCTGTGATAGTCTTTCTTCTCAGGTATTTCAACTCTAAGAATCATCTGTTTGTGAACATGGTTCAGACACCCCACATTTCAGCTACAATGCCCATGGTGCCCACAGCACCCCACAAATTGTCTCTTTCCTATCCGAGGTCAAAATGGGAACAAGTAGCATGAACTTGTGCTTACACAAGCAAGCCACGGCACTCAGCCAAGGTCTGCTGAAGTTATGAAGGCTTCTCCAATGCCTCTAACATTTTTGAATCATAAAACATGCATAAATGTTTTTAAACATAGATAAACATAAGAAATGTTTACTGTTTCTCTACATTTAGTAGGGATTTTTGTGTGTGCATTTCACAAAAAAAAGAACTTATGGAAGAAAAAGAAGATTATGACTTTATAAACTAGGGAAAGGAAGCTTTTCTATGCATCAAGAAAATCCAAAAAACTTTTCTGGCACAATCAGATGCTGACAAAAACACCATCATAGAGACAACTGGAGAATCTGAGAGGAAGAACTTTTTAGTAGTTGAAGCTATTCTAAATTCCAGTTTCCTTCATCACAGTTTCACTTTGAGAATTGTTGTGAAACTTGCACATATCAAATGAATATTTTCAAGTTTTGGAGGACATATAGAGACAGAAAACATTTGTTTCTTCTCTTAGAGAAAATATAGGTCTTACCCAGCAGAGGAGCAGATGTACAACAGCAAGCAAACATTTATCTTCTGTTTTGATAATTATTTTTGATCTTTTATTCCTAGGCTGTTTTGACAGGTAATATAAAACAGGTTAGAAATCTCACTCTGCTGAAGGACCTGGACAAACTGGCACTTCACCAGCAAGTGGTTGAGTCACCATCCCTGGAAGTATTTAAAAGAGGTGTAGACGTGGCACTTGGGGACATGGTGTGGCCTCGGTGGGCTTGGCAGTGTTGGGTTAATGGTTGGACTCAATGATCTTAGAGCTCTTTTAAAACGTAGATGATTCTGTGATGCAAAGCTCTATCAGTACCTGATGTGAGGCTGACATTGCAGCCACCCAGGGCAGCAGCACACACTCAGCAGAGGTTGCCCCACCAAGGTGGTGACCACTGACAAAAGGGAGGTGCTTTTACACAAGTGATTTGTACTATGAGTGTGGATGGGGGAGGTAACTCAAACCCATTTCAGATGATGCAACAAGATGGCCCTTCTATGTCATTTTGCCTTTTAAAAGGCAACTTTTTTAATGGAAATAATGTAAAAGAAGATTATTCCATGTATTTACTATATATAATGGGAATAGGAGCATCTACTAACTAAAACTTTAAATTCAAAACAGAAGTTCCTGGTTAAAAAAGAATTCAAAATTTGGAACTCAAAATCAGATTTTAAATCAAGAAAATAACAATAACAAAGAAACAAAGATCCTTTTTGCCAAGAAGTACTTGTTGAGTGGAAATCACTTGACTGCAAATGCAGCTATTCAAGAGAAGCAAAGACTAAACCAGATCTGAAACAGAAACAATTATTAGAGGTTATTTGATTGGCTAAGGAATACTAATTCTTCTGATGCCATGGAGCAGAAATGAATTGTGGGAATAAATCTGTCAATCCATCAAATTTCAGTTTGTGACTTTAGTAGTGAATTGGCAGAAAAAGTAAATTAGGTTTCAGATGGATTCAAATTTATGGGGTTTTTTTAGGACTTTGTAATGTTTCGTGGTCTTTCAAACTCAGTGAAACCAAATACATTTTTAGGCAGTCAGTTCATTACTAATGAGAGTGAAGGCTCTGACAGCAGAGCTAAATATCCCCTGTGGCCCCTGCTGCCAATGTTTCTGTAGCTGGCTACAACAGAGACTCTGCACTGGATCTAAACTCTCATCTGCCTCAGGTGCTGCTATGAAAACACAGTGTGCAGACACAGCACATGTGTGAACATCATCTTCTTTCATTTGCAGCACAGCTCTCTAGCATTTTGCCTAAAGAAAGCAAAATTCAAGCTATTTTTTATTGATAGCTGTGGGATTTTTTATGAACACTTTTAAACTCAAGTCCAAGGTAATCCATTTGGTTCAACTGGTTCTCAGCAGAGAGGTTTTTAAAATGACTTATTGCCATTTCTCTGTGTTGTTCCAGGGTCAACATATTTTCTTAACAAAGCAGTACTCATTGAAAGCAGTAGACTGTACAGCATAAATCCTTTGAGTCATATCATCCCACCTTGTATATGGTGGAACTTACAAAAAATCAAGGAGAGGGAAATGTATCATTTTAATCCTCCAAAATCTTCATCTGTTTTCCTTCATGTTCCAATATTTCTTCTCTGAAATCTCCCCCAGGTTTATTTCTGGGCCTCATTTTTTCACCTTCACCTGTTTATTGCTTCTCCTACATTAGCCATTTTTGTCTGTCTCTAATGTTTGAAACTGTGTAGGTTTCACAATCTCTCTTCTGTGTCTCTCAGGCTTTCCCCACAAAATGAGAAGGGACAGGAATCACTGTCCAGACAAGATATTGGGGATGATCACCAACCCTTGGGTAGCTTGGGTAGCTTAGGCCAAAACTGACAACTGATCAGAAATGACCTTGGTGATTAGCAGAATGTTTTGGGTTTATTTCTCCTTTTGGACAATGCTCTCAGGCCCACGGTGTGATTCTTGGGGCTGTCCTGTGCAGGGTCAGGAGTTGGACTTTAATGATCCTTGTGTGTTCCTTCCCAGAATACTCTGTGATTCTGTGATTCTATTGCAAGAGCTCCTCCCCATCAGCTGACTACATCATCCTTGCCAGAGTTTTACACTCAGAAGGCAAGAAAGAAATCAGTTGTTTCCTTTTCTTAGGAAATACAAAAACATTTCTTTTCTAACATTCTTTTGCATCTTTAATATAAACTGTGGTGCTGAAGTACAACATAACAACTAGTTTTGTAGCACATATGTGATCCAGTTTCTTCTCAGAAGCTATTCTGCAAAAGAGTTGTCTTTGTTAATCTATGATATCATTACTACTTTTTCTCTGTGTTCTAAAAATGTCTTTCAGAAATGTGATGGTTTAATTCATATTTTACTATACAAATGTTTGTGGGAAGTATTTTTTTCCTAAATTAACTCATGCCAAATAATTTATGTGGTTTCTCATCTCAGCAGAGATTTTCAAATTAGTCATCTTTTTATTATTCACATCATCCAAATTAATTTCACAATTTTATTGAATCCAGTGATAGGCTCTAGGGGTTATGAAGCTTTTAATGTTATAAACATTTTTTCAAAAACTTTTTACTATTCTGAATAGCATGTTCAACAACTAAGCAAGCTGAAGAAGAAAATTAATATGCTTAACTTGCACAGTAAGTAGGAGTTTATATTTCACTAATCATTAGAAGAAGTTGTTTGCCTTATACACTTATTTATTGCTGCCACAAACACATTTGCTAACTAAATCATTTTTTCTTGAACTGAGATGTGCTTATTTGCCTATAAAAAAATCCCCCCTAAAATTCTCAGACCTGTGCATTTTATCTTTTAAGTTAGAAAGATCAAAGGATAATCTGAGTCAGAAATGAAAACTAAGTTGGTAACTCCTAGTATGTCAAATTCCTGATGCTAATGATAATTACTGAATTCCAGGTTTCACAGATCTGTCAGACTACAGACAGATTAATTATATTCACTATTTTTAGAGGATAAATAAATGGCTGCAGCTTCAACTGGGAATCTACTAAACAATTTCCACTTCTGTGCAGAGACAGATGATTCTGTGTAAGGCTTCTGCATTCTGCACACAAACCTAAACCCACACCAATTTATGACACTTTAATAGATCTTGTATATTTCCTTGATAGAAGAAAAAGTCTTAACAGGTTTGCAACTGAGAGGTAACTTCTAAGGGTTCTCAGTGAAACAATTTAACAGTATATTAATTTTAGTTTATACATAAGCAAAGGGGACAGTGGTGATTGATTTTTTTCCATATTTTACTGCTTTCCTAGTTTACCACATTTTTGGAATGAGGTGTGCCTCTATGTCCAGTACCTGGCACAATGAGACATTGGTCTGGCTAACAGTAACAATTGTGGCAGCAGCCTTTTGTCAGGGATTGTTGCTGTGCGTGGAAATTACATAATGACCATATAATGAGGAGGCTTCTATGTTAATACAGCATTCAATGGAACAAAGCAA
>VZTT01073244.1:278752-308736 GCA_013400855.1 Buphagus erythrorhynchus
GAGAGAAACTGTTAACTTAGCTAACTGAGCTTCTGGGTGTAGCCCCAAATACTTAGCATAACAATGGGGAAAATTCCACAGAAATAAAAGGGAAAAATTCACCCTCCAACAGGGACTTTGAAAGTCTGCATGTTTTGCTCAATAAAAAATTTAGAGGGAAGGGAAGGGGAAGAGAGGAGGAAAATATGGTTTAAATATTTTTGCTAATGCATTTATTCAACAGTTCAGATGTTAAAATCATGTGGGGTTGCTAATAGCATATTTGCACTTGAGAGGAAAATTGCATGGATTAATTTGGACAGAGGTTTGAAAATACCAAATACATTAGGGAATAGTTTTTGAATCTAATTTTTTTTTATTATCTAAGCTTCTTGCAAGAGTGTTAACCTTGCCTAACCTTCCTTGAGGGGAAGCACTTTGAAATGAACATAAGGATGAAGGCAAATGTTGAACTCCTCCTTAGCAGTTGGTTCAGCAAGTTGTCTGCAGCAATGCCTCGAAGAGCAGCCAGAAGTACAGCTGAGATGGGATGAATATACCTTGGAAAGCTTTCACTGACTTGTCTGGCTGCAGACTACAGTAAAGCCAAAATGTGGGTTTCTGAAGCATGTTTAGATCCCAAAGGACCTTCAAAATCCCATAGAAAAATCCTACTGCTACTGCAACATTAGCAGCTGCAGTAAATCTTCCTCCGGTGTACTTACACACGATGAATTTACACCTTTGTCATGTAAATACTGCATTCATTTGAAATTTCACCTGATTGGGATATTCTACTCCCAGGTAAAGCTTATCTCACTGTTGTTGAGTTGCCCAATCCTGTCTGTTAAGAGTCAGAAAGATCTAAAAATGTAAAAAAACAGACTAAGACATTTCTCAGTGGTCTATTTGAAGATCCACATAAGCATGTGGTGAACTTTAGACATGAGCTTGAGTTTCCAGTATGTTAAGGGCTTTACCCAGCTGTAACTATGTGAGTCAGGAAGGAGACTCTTGGCCTTGAGTAAACAAGTCAGGTTATGTTCCAGCATGATGTCAGGAGGGAGAGAGAGTTAAAATCTGCATGTGAAAGCAGCCAGGAACCAAGTACAAGCTATGCCCTAATGGTGTCAGGTCAGCATCTTGGATTTCGAGCTAAGATGTGGTTTCCCACACCCAGCACTGCCAAGCACCAATTGTTTGTAATGGAAAAAATCTAGCCAGAGATCTTCCCTAGGCTATTATAGAACTTGAAAAATATGTTTGCTAAGTACCTATATGTATGTATATAGCTCTCTCTATATAACCATAACCCTAACTATATCATTCATTTGCAAACATATACACATATATAGGTATATGTCTCTACCAGAAGTGGTAAAAAACCCTCTGGTACCCTGAGTCAGCATCTAAGTTATCAGCAGGAAACTATTTGTAAGAAAGGAACTACCAGAACCTGAGCTTTCTGAAAGCATGTATCTCTGTAGATTTGTTATCAGGTGGTGGAAAGCATCTAGAAGTTACCTCATCTGGCATCTTGCATTTAACCATGAGTTCAGAAGTTTCTCCTAACAGTGGTCCAAGGAACTGGACCTTGTTATAAGTAACCACTTCTGGCTGTGTAAACACACACAACAAGCAACTTAAAACATAATAATAGTATTTAAGTCCAAATTCTACTGTTATTTACACTCAACATAACCCTAGAACTGATCCTGTGGTTGAAGCAACAGAGTGTTGCTCCAGGTATGCCACACATTTCTGGTGTGATCTGGAGCAGGCAGGTTTTCCCCTGGATCCTATGTCTAAATCAGGAGGGAGCCAGCAATTTTCTCACACATAATTTATCTGTGTCAGGACTGCCTTCTCCTATTGTAGCATGCCGTGTAATGAGGCCTTCACCATAAGGAGTGATTCCAAAGCATGCTGTAACATACTAAGACACTCTTTTTCATAACTGGATCTTCCCCCTTGCAGGAAATCATCTGACACTTTCACAATTACTTTCTGAACTCTTAGCAGGGATGAGAAGTCAAACAGTGTAGATTTCTGATTGAACACATATTCCTAAGTTTCAGCTTAGAACTGTCAAATAATGGACTTGTAACAAAAATCATCAGACAGTCAGAAATAATATTCCAAACACTCTCCTTTAGAGTCCAAATAGATTTCCTGAAGTACAGAAAGGTCATTCTGAGTCAAGGTTAGAAAGAAAGATCAAGAAGCTCCCTTATGAAATTTTATGACATATTGGCCGGGTTTTATTTTCACTCTCCTCATCAGAAAATATGACCTTTTTGTCCATACATACATTTGTCTCCAGGAGAAAAAAAAATGGAAATGTCCTAGTGGCAAAACTGTTCATGAGTTTATTCAGAGCAATGCTAATATAGTGAATTTGTAGTTCCATGAAGTACAAAGTGATATCAAGCAAAACTCTTAAAGTTTCACTGTAATCTGGCAGTTTTAGAAATCTGAATAGCATTCTAGTACCTCTATGAAAATATTTCTCTTTGCTTGGCTTTATCTGGCCCTCTGGAGTGGGATTTATTTATAATCTTACAGAATACTTTTATTAGCTGTCTTTTATATTCTTGCCTGTTGGTACCCAAAGTGGCTGAATACCCATAATGTGCACCTTCTGTGGCTGGCACAGAAGGACTCCTAAAAATCTTGATACTAACAGAAAGCTTGCACATGGAACTGTGTCTTGATCACTGAAGCTAGAGTTCCATCCATCTCACCTAGCTGCACCTTGTAAAAGTGATATGTCTAGTCTAAATTACTCCTGGAGGCTCCCTCGATAATTAATGAGCAGACACAGTACTTACAAAAGGGTATCTGTCCCATCCAAAGACATATGTCAGAGACAGATGGGATAAACTATGCTCTAGTGATGCTGGTCTGCTTTGACCATAAAGCATGAAATTAGATGTCTAATTTCCACACAGTTAAAAGTAGGGGGGCATAAAAATCCTCTCTGGTCCCCCGTCTGTATAAACAAAATCTAAACCTTGAAGCAAAGAAAGTAAGAAGAGGCCATGCACCGCAGGGTTTCTGTGGGACATTTTTCCTGTGGTGAACTTCTACCAACAGTGTCTGATTTTTCTGCACTCATTGCATCAGGATGTTTGGGAACTGTTGAATGGGCTGTGTCTTAGGAGCCCTGGAAATAGGTGCCCATGGCTGCTGCTGGGAATGCAAATAATGATTTTCTTTATGTCACACTATGTACTGCATGGCTTCTGCCATTCAAAAACGCTGCCCTTCAATATATTTCTCCAACTCTGATAGCAGTTGATAGCATTTTTGCTCCATACCTAATGGTTTGATGGATTCTTTGAAAATGAACCTGTGGCAGTTCACTGACAGTTTTGCAAGATACACATATTCTGTCTCATTTATTATAAACAGCTGGAGTGAAACATTTCCAATAAGCTTGGATTTTGATACAGCAGTGATAAAGAAGCACAGAAAATGTGATTTTCTCTTAATGCTGAACAACTGCAGTTCTTCCTACTTAGGAAAATAATTTTTTTATACCCACTAATCAAGGCTTTCCGAACTAACTTGGGAGTCAGCCACAAAAATTCCATCACTTTTACTATTTTTAATAAAAGAGTGTGTCAGGAAAAATGTCATATATGTTATTCTCTTGTCCTTTCCTCCCAATCTCCAGTGTGAGTGACCACTTAGGGGATTCTCTTCATCAGATTCCACTTCAGTCATAAGTGGTGACACTGGTAATTTCTTGCTGCTCATGCTCAGAATGAATCAAACTCTCCAGGCAGATCTTTTGTGTGACTTTTTCTCAATCAGTTTTCAGATTGATATAGAAAATGTCCCAAGGCATTAGTCTTAAGTGTTTCTTGCCAAGAAGAGAAATGATTCTTTCATCAATTTTGGATATGTCACCTTTAAGTTTTAGTTGAATGCCCATTTGGTTCTGTAGCAACGGAAAGTAAAAAGGCTCTTTCTCTCTGTTTTCTTCTATTATCCTTTTTCATTTTTATAGTGTTGTTCAAAACAGTGTTATCTGAGTGTTTTCCATGTCCACTTTATTAAAAATAGTGGTGCACCTAGAGGCTTTCTGTAGTTTTTCTCTTTTCAGGGTGAAGTTTGCATTTTGAATAAACTTTCAGAGTTTAAATTTACTTTTTTCCTTAAAATGAGGGAGAATTTGAATTTGGGTGAAAAAAAGTTCACATTTTTATTATATTATTGAATTAAGTATAGTGTTAGAGAAAAAATATTATTACTTCTAGGTAAAAGAAAGATACAAAGCTTTAAATTCAGAATATCTTGATTACTTTTCTTTGTTTTAAACCAGATGACTCTCCTTTTCTAGATACTGGTTCCTGAAGCTTTGGCTAGCTGTTGTCATGACCAAATTTTTTCACTCTGGAAAATATCCAGATTTCTAAATACCTTTACACCCATTCCAACTACTTCAATTTAGATTTTTGATAATATCTTATTTATTTGCTGGTGTAAGAGGCACCAAAGGGAGTAGAAGGAAAAGAGAAAAAGGAAGGAAGGGGCTTTACTTTTTCCTATTCCACCCCATCACTGTGCCTCAGCATCATCCTCAGCTTTCTCTCTCCTATTCCATCAATATCATGTTTAAGCCATAAAATCTCCCAGGGACTTTCTTCATCCCTACTCTTCTGTTGCCCTTAAAAAATTCCATCCCTGGTCTTCCATTAGGGCTTCTTCAGCCTCTGCTGATAATTGCTAAAATGGGTCTTGCCAGGCTTCTTTGCAGTCATTGATACCTCTGAGCAATAAATAGAGAGGAAAGGAGTTTAAGCCACTGGACTCTTACCATCTTTCCTATGTGGCTTAGAAATTAGGGAAAAAGAGTAGATTTTCTTCATCTATGGGATATTTGTGAGAGGTTGAAGAGTAAAAGCAAATTATTTTTACTGTAAGATTCAAAGCAGTAAATTAATGGAAGACACAATAAATAAGACGGTGACATTATGAAGGAAAGTAGACAAACTAAATAGAATAATAATAATAAAATAGTGACATATACAGCACCAAAACTGACTATGCTGGGTAGTCAATGGACAAGCAGTAAACCTCAGGCTAATGCTTCAATATAAGGGACTATACTGTTTTATCAGATATGTTACCTTTTTTTTACCTAAGTTTTACTTGAATGCCCACTTGGTTCTGTAGCAGGGGAAAGTAAAAAGAATCTTGGAGCTCTACAGCCACAACAAATGATGAGTCAGGAATTTGGCTTATACAAGGAAAGTTACATGGAAGGCAAGGAAAACTATTCAGTGAAGTGACATGTTATCCAATGAAAGAACTAAACAAATGACTACTTGACTGGGGATAATTCCTGCAAACCACCAAGGACACAATTTAGCCTTCTGGAATCCATTTCCACCTGGATTTTTTACATTAGTGCATGGCGAGGCTTCTCACATGAGTGTCTGGTGCTATTCTGGCATCTCAGATCACTTGCATATTGATAAGATTGTCTTTTAACAGGCATGAATCCTTTATTTGAGAGTAATAAAGCAAATACAAGGCAAAGAGTTGATATTTTCCAGGGAAGCTGGCCAGCTGGCTACATCTACATCATTCTGGTGGTCCCTCCTATCATTTATGAGTTGACTTCATGAGAAGTAATATGTATGTAGATTGATTTTTCTCAAAAAAGCAAACACAGTATCCATAACAATTTATGATGACAGTCACTCCAGCTGGCTTGTTTCTGCAGTACCAGTTTGGCCAGATGCTGTAGCAGGAGAAGCAGAGGCAGTGAGGGATTTCACTGGAAGCAAAGCTTTTCTTTTTCTGAGCTCTCAGAGAATCGTCTGCAATGTTTTAGAGGTGATATGTAGCTTGCCCTTGATGCTGGCTATTTTGATGGGATCTCTTATGCAGCTGCAGGTAATAAACAATTTGTCTGGTCTTTGGCCCAAGCCTATTGCCCTGAACTTCCCAGAGCCCTGCAAGGGCAGCAAGCAGCCCCTGAGAGCACAGAAAGGTGAAGTGGGAATGGCTGCTGCTGTCTTTACCTCCATCTACCAGAGCATACCTATTGCCAGCTTGGACAACATCCTCTCTCCCGTTGAAAACCTTATTCCACTGCCAGGAACAGGTATTTCTACCATTTTGCAGGTATCTGCACTTCTGGCTTTTTAGTATGCAAAATATTTGGTTTGTAGATGATTTTCTTTTTTTAACTATTATTAAAAGAAAGGCAGCTACAGGAAAGAAAAGCAACCAGCAGCAACTTAGAGGTACCTTATTTAACCTATAGAAGCCTGTTTGAAAAGCATGTATATGCTGGCACTGATCTCTGACACAAATTGCAAGGGCAGATTGGAAAATTGACTCCATGCTGACATGCTGCAGACTGCTGGAAGGCTGTTTGCATAAACAAGGCTTGAGACAGTAGTGATATCCATCCCTTTACTCTGTTTCTCTTAATTTTTTCCCCAGCATCTGGCCATAGAAATACATCTAATGAAATGAAAGATGTTTATATTCCTAAATAATTTGGAGTACCAGAGCCTACTGACAGGGTAGCAAGTAAATTGTCAGGCTCATTGCTTGCTACATTAGCTGCCACTACTTCCCACTTCTAGTGGGGACACAGATTTATTAAATCAGAGGCAAAATTTAGACTCCATATTGCTGAGGGTTAAAAGGAACATGCCAAGCTAAAATGAGATTGTAAGTGAGTTGCTAGAGGATTAAGTCAGTCATCCAAAAGTCAAAAATTCACAATTGATGTTTTATTGTGAAGCAGTCTGATTAATAGGAAAAAAAAAAAAAAACAAAAACAAAAGAAAAAAACATAAACTTTTTATCGAGTTCACAAAAAAAACTTAAATTTTTGTGCTTGTTTATAGTGCAACACTTCTATGTCCCTTTACACTTATTTTGGTGAGAGTGGCTGTCTAAAAGAGATGATAAATCAAATGTTTGAGTTGTATCAGCAAACATATTCACTAAGTTGGTAAAGGTGATATGTTTGCTTAAGGGTGTTTTCTTTATGTCTTTTTAAATTTCAGAAATGTTTGTCTGGAAATAGTTGAAGCTAAAAATCCCTTCTAATTTTAAAGTAAGAATTTCCACATGGAATTCATCAGCCTAATTAAAATGGCATCATTTCCAGTTACATGGAAAAGTTGTCAAATGCGCTTACTTCTCCGTGTATGCAAGTCTTTAAGATCCAGAACTTGCTGGAAAACTTTTCAGAGGAAATAGTTCTATCTGATAAAATAAATTCTGCAGATGTCTTTTTACCATATAGCCACCAACCTAGCTCCTTGTGCTTGCAAAAATTCAGTCTCTAGCTATAATGAGGATTAAATTAATTATGTGGGGTAAAATTAATCTCAACTGTCTGTAATAATTTAAAAGTTAGGTGTCTAGCCTAGCTAGTTGTTTAAGTGCACTCTGTAGTCAATGAAATAAGATGGGCATTATTCCAGATGGTGACTCATCCTGCTATTCTGGGACACCTGTTTTAGAAACATCCTTTAGATGTGTTTGTCTTCTCCAGCTAAGGACAGAACATCTGTGCAGGGCTTGGATATGCACCTGAGTCTGAAGAGACTAAATATTAGTAAGAAAACTGCCACTTTAGTTCAAAATTTATATAGCTCAGATTGGCAGATGAAGCCTCCTCTATATCTATTACATATAATGCACACAAAAATATTGCAATAACTAATTCCATAAGTGTGTCCCCATGAACAGAGACAGTTGTCTCAAAGTTTGTTGTTTTTCTCAGAAAAGAGACTAAAGATACACCGCATTGCCACATTTTTCCATATTTCAGGTATTTAGAACTTCAAAGCACTGTTTTCTTTTCGTATTCTGTGGGATTACATTCTTAAAGGACAACAGACTTGCTAAAGTGTATCTTTGACTTTTCCATTTTAGAGCTACAACAGAGAAGAAAAATCACAGAAGAGATAAATTCTCCTTGAACACTTGCTTTACATTTTCAGAAATCACATCTTTGATGTGATCTACACCATTCAATGTACTTGTAAATGATGTGGAAAAGACTCCATATAGGGAGCTAATAAAACTGTGAATTCTATAAACTGACTTGAAAGGGTCAAACATAAACCTGATTGCAAATAGTCGCAGTTAAAAAACAAAACAAAGCAAATAAAACCACACTTGGTTAAATAGCAAAATAGCAGATGAATACACACACATATGCAGAAGAAGGGAATAACCCCACTTACAGAAGTACAACGAGTGCTATAAATTAACCTAGGGCAGGGATGCATAAACTTCTGAAAGCATTGACTCAGTGTTTAGCTGTAGCCAAAAGGCAAACACAAACCTGACCATGTAAAGAAAAACAGAAATCATCATTGTGCAATTTTGCCAATGTCTCTAACACCGTGTGTATTTCCAGTTACCTTCTTTCAAAAGGATATTGGAGCAATTAGAAAAGCAAAAAAAGATGATTAAAAATATGCAATGATTTTGGTATGGGAAAAAGCTAGAAGGTGTAGAAAAGAGGTGACTGGGACACATTACTGCTAAATAAAATCCTGAAGGTGTGAAGAATGTGACTGGAGAGCAGTGGTAAGAGAAATGCATTCCCAGGTGGTAGGCTGAAAACAAAGGAAAGAAAAGCAAATGCACTGAGTTATGGGACTCACAGTGGCATGATGTTTCAGGGTTCAAAAGTACAGAGGGGAAAAAGGCAAGAAAATGTCACGGAAGATAGCTCTTGCATAAACTTCTTAAATGAAGCTCTAGATATAGCTTCTAGTTCAAGCTTCTAGTTTCTGAAGAAGCTGACTCTAAATCTAATGCACTAAGAATCAGTCTACAGCTCCTCTTTTTAAAATGCTATTTCTTTGGACTTCTGTATGCAGTATATTGGGTTACCTGGACCTTTCCCTGATCTGTGTTGCAGTTCTTCCCAGCTCACACATCCTTACAAGTTGTATAAACAGAAACCTCTCTTTCTGCAGGTTATTAGACATAGCTGATTTATATGACTACAGACAGACTTGTTAAAACAACTTGCTTTAGATCATATTTAAAAATATTACACAGCACTTCTAATATTTTTCTGACTTTCAAAACCAAAGGTCTGCCTGTAGTGATATTCTTTCCCTGGTGGCATTCACCCATATGGGGAGGATCTCAGAGAAGATCCACTGCAAAAGAGGTGCCTCTTTTATAATTAAAAAAATTCCATTAAAAATCAGCTCATCTTGCACCATTTCTTTTTCACACATAAGAAGTAATTAACCTAATTTTTTAGGTTCTTAGCTTAAATGTCATGCACTATATCACATTTGTAACTTTTAGAAGCTTCATCTGGCATTCTTGGGCAAGATCTCTAGACACCACATGGGGGAAAATAACTTTCAGCACTTATATTTGTTATATCCTGTCAGAAGGGATTATTCTAACTCCATACGGCACAAACACAAGTACACACTCTCAGTGGCCCAAAAGCTGATATATTTTTAACTCAAGCCATTATATTATCCTAAAGAGTAGCTATAGACTATTGCCACTACTTGTTGTATTATGAATTCTTGAGTAGGAACTATTTAAGTCCTGGGTCTGATATGGGAGCTATGTCCAGAATATCTTGTCACATTTTAATGGAAATTATCTCATATTTATTACTGTATTTGTCAGAGGTAGTCTTAACACTAGAACATATTCAGACTTAGTGGAAAGTCAGTCCATCCTTAAAGTAGAAAATATACTTGAACCAAACAAATTTTTTAGGGGAAGGTAAATTTTTATGAAAGGTTGTGACCTCTTGGGCAAACTTGCATACAAACTTGCATTAAGGATTTCTGTCAGATTTATACTCAGTTTGGAAACTTCAGTATATTCAGCAAGAGTATTATACAAAAATAGTGTTCTTCTAATGGGTTCAAATCTTCAGGGCAATATTGTGTTACATCTAGAGAGCTACATTTTACAAGGTCTGCATCATACCAAAAAAGTCAAACAGAATTATATACTGGTATTTCATTTAAATGTTAAGAAATCCTCTAGGCTAACGATATAAACACAGGACTCCATTCACGTGGTTTTCATCTGTATGCACCATTCAAGTATAAACATCTCCCTTCAAATATAGGGGCTGTATATGACACATGTATTCTGGGTTTATGCCATCAGTGATTGACTTCTGAAAAAGTCCCACATTGGATGTCTGGGCATGTATAAGAGGGATTATTATAACACACACACACACATACATATCTATCTGTAAAGGCACATGTGTGCATAAAAATATGTATATCTACCCAGATACAGCAATTCTAGGAATATACATGTCTTCTTAGATATTTTAAAGAAAGAAAGAAGGAGTAAAGGTATCTGTAATGAGTTTGTCCTCCAAAATTTTATAAATTCTTCTAGTTCACAATAACCTGAGAATAAAAATTAGGGATAAAAATAAGGATTCAGGTCCACAGATTAGAAATAGCTGGATAAAACTGAAAGTTGAGATTTATACTATGGAGTCTAGAATGAGAGAGGGAGAAATCTTCCTTCAGCATTAATTCTCAGAGGCAGATTTTCTGAAGGGGAAAAAAGGTGCATGATGAGAACATTTCCTCTCCCTGCAGTAGTGGCTGATCAGCTGCTGCATGGTGTGGTGATGGCCAAGAAAATGTGCAGCCTTTCCACCCAGACTGGGGCCAGGTCTGCACTGAGCTCTCCACAGCTCACCCACCCTAACACTCTGATGCTTCCAAGTATCTGCAGGTCACTGGCCTGGCTCTTGTAAACTCTGAAGAGTTGCAGCCTTATCTTTTACCACATCTGGCTCATAAGGAGCCCTCTCTCCTTTCTGGCTGAGGCTGGAGCTTGGGTCAGTCTCACACACTTGCACATGGCACTTTTGCTTCCATCAGCAGTCAGTTTATTCTGCTTCCACTAAGTGCTTTGCTTAGATTAATTATGCAAATAAGGATATAATCCTTTTGTGTCACATGTATTTCCTCCAATAATGAATCACTTCTATTTAAGGGGGTCAAAATCCCACAAGAATCCTTGTGAGTCTATTGATCTATATACCCACATCTATCTCACCATCGATTAATCTCCTCATATAATATTGTACGTGCATATGTATATATAGAGAGAGAGTATTCTTTGTATATATAGACATGTATATATATATATACATAAATATGTATGTATGTATGTATTCTTTGTATATATAGATATGCATATATGTGAATGCATAAAATAAGTGGGTTTATGTTGAATTTCAGGTGTCTGGTGTGATTGCAATGCATAAATACAATACATAATTTTTCAAAATCTCACAATGTGTTCATCTCAAAATGAAATTTCCTTCCTGCCCTAAAAGATGACTGTTTTATTATGGCAAATTATATTTATTATGAAATGGAGTTACTCCAGTTCAAGATGTGCTCATTCAAGAAAAAGTTGGAAAGACAATAATTTTCAGTTCACCAAAATGGAGTGGAACATCCTTTATTCAAACTTTTCCAAAAACTCAAACTGCAACAAAATTTCAGTCTAGAAAATAAAATTAATTTAAAATATCGAAATATATATTAGTGTCTGGAATAAATGTAACCATAATAGTACCTACTCCTGCTTTAACTATAATTATTATCTACACAGGCTATTTGTAACATCAAATTTGAAAAACATCAAAACGTTTTGTAGAGATACAGATTAAAAGTACAATTAAAATGCAGCCAAGACTGTGGTGGAATATAGCACCTGCTGTAACAGGGTATTGTGTGGTGTTGCATGAAGACACATTTGTGGAGGATGTGTACATATGTATCTATGTATACACACACATGCACAAATTTATGTTGCTATTAATATTGCATTCACATTTTCTATATGCATGCAGAGTAATTGGAATTGAAAGCCCCAATTACACTGAAGTGAAAACCTGCTTATTAATTGACAATAGGCCTCAGCTAAGTAGCAACAAAAGAAGTGCTTTGTTTGGCAACCTTTGTTTAAAAGGTCCTTTGAAAATTCTGTAAGAATACTATGAATAGAGATTGAACAAACCTTTAATCCTCTTCAGGTCACATATGTGCTAAAGTGAATAATACTGCGAGGTCTTTTTCACCTTTTAAGTTCTTTTAAGCCAGTAACCTAATTTGAAATAAGATAAAGAAAAGGCCTAAGAAAACTTGAAAAGCTCTAACTTGTACTCTTCTGGCATATTTATTCTGCTGCAGTAAGCCAAAAGATGCATTTCTTGTTGTAGAGATGTATAAACACTCACTATTTATAATTCCACTCATAATTTGGTTGGTCCCTGACAGTTATTTCCCTTTTATTCACTTCAAATGCACTGAGAACCTTAGAACATTTTTTTTTTCATTTAATGCTCCTGTTCTTTTGTGAGTATCAGTGTGAAAATCTTTCCTTCGTGCTACAGTCCCTTTTTCCTATTCAACACTAGACTGCACACGATAATTAAACCTTGGGGGCTTGGAGATTTTGGACTAAAGCTTAAAGAAATGCAATAGTGAGGCCTCTTCTCTCTCAATCTTCTACCACTTGCTGTGGGGATTTTCTTTAGTTACACATGGCTTCACAGGTAAACAACCTTGAAAAAAAAAATCAGAGGCAGGAATTGAATCAACACCTTAGCATTGCTTATAATGAACCAGTTTGCTTAATTAGATGATCGAAAAAATTATGTTCTAAAACATGACAGGGCACAGACTGAAGTCTCCATTCAGGCAGACGCCCATGGAGCTACACCAGGGTGCTTGCAAGGCAAACAGCATCCCAGGCAAGAGCAAAACAGAAAGTGAAAATGCTGAGTTTCAACCCTGCTCAGGCAGGGTGGCTTTTTAGATCAAATATAAAGAAAGTTATAGGGTTTTTCTTATGCTTTTGCTTATAAATTAAGCTCTTCAAGTGTCTCCATGACTTTGAAAGTAAGCTTGTGAGCACATTGCTTAAGATAGAGGAGTGAGCAATATAGTGGCCTCTGAACTAGGTGAAAAAGCCCATCATTAATTCAATGAACAAAGGACAGAGAGGCATTGAAGCCAACACCTCAGCCACGGCCTGGCCCATGGTGAGAGCTCCCCAGGCACCTCTAGCCAGAGTCTCAGGGCAGGGAGGAGCCAGCTGCACCCCAGGATGCTCCCAGAATCAGGTTCTGGTCAGGTCTTGTTGGAAGGACTGGAGAAAAGTGGAATGGGCAAGGCTTTTGAGACTTTGGAGTAGGTGGAGATGGCAGGAAGCAAGGGAAGGGACAGGATGCAACAGTGTTTGCAAACAGTTTCCACTATTTGGTTGCCTGAGGCTTAAGACATTCCTGAATGAAAGCAAGTGTGCATAAATGTCCCTGGGATCCTACCTTGGCCTTCCTGCCAGCCCCATCTGTAAGAAGGCATTTCAGACCAGGGAGAAAATGCAATGTCTTTGCAAAAAGAAAAATCCTATCAGACACGAATACTTGCAAGTCTCCTTGCCTTTTCTTTTCTTGTACTGCACATACCATAATGTGAAAGGCTTTTTAAGCATGCATGAGGCTGCACAGTGAACTACTGCTAACATCAATCATAAATTGTTTACTTTCTCAACATTAAAATCAGTATAACAGTTAAACACCAGCTGCTTCCAAAGACAAACACATTGTTTAAATCAGAACAAATTATTTACAAGTAAGTTTCAATATTCAGGGTCTGAATTCTGCAGCATGTGTGCAAAATGTTTTTGTGCAGATCTATCAGCTGCAACATGCACTTGATCACTTATGCTGAGCAATCTGGGAAGTCAGTAATTGGCATTTCTCTGAGATACCATTCTGCTCATCTATAATGATTTCTGAGCTCCATGAGAAAATCCTACATATTTTTAGCTTCAGAACAAAGGTAGGATTTTGCATATATTAATTCAATTTCTCTCTCTGTTTCAGTACCCAATGCTTCACAGGGTGCCTGCATTCTTCTGCAGATGTTTATCTCTTAAGGTGTTTGTATATACAACTGCCTGCCATCCCCTCTGCAGAGGCAACCACCAGAACCATAAATATTATCTCCAGTAAACCTAGAAGTTGCCTGCTGCCTTTACTGTGAGCATTTAGATTTAAACGGGACAGGGTCTTAACTGGGCTCTTCTCTTAAGCAAGTTAACTTTTATCTCAAAGACAGCTAATTTAGCTCTCACCACCTTTTCTTCCACTCCCAAATACCTTCTTATCTTGGGTAATCAGGATGCAGGGATTTCCAATCTATCTCTCTTTATAGCTCCCTTTCAGTAGTGTTACTGTTTGAACTTCATACCCTGGATGAAAGGGCCAGCACACCAGCTCAGGAAGCGGTTCTAGGTATGAGGTAAATATACAAGTTACTTAACAGCCCATATATGAACTCAATTACATCCTTCATCTCTTAAGATATGAATAAAAAGGTTTGGCTTTGATCCTGAATTAAGCAATGCCTACATAAATCAATGTACCATGCAATTTTATTAGTAGCAATAATTAGTGGTTAACTAACTTGCAATGAATACAAGGTTGGAAAGCTTTAAAAACCAGTGCCAGGCTGGGACATATTTCTCACATATATTAGCTGAATTACAATGAGGAAGCCTTTATTTTTAATCAGGCAGGTACAGTAAGAATATGCAAAAGCTGCTTCATTAAACAGGATACATGAAAGTATTCAACAAATAAAAGCATGCACATGGGTTATTTTTAATTACTCCATCCATTTATTTTAGTCTAATTTCAAAACTAAATCTAGAATAAAAGTTGTGTGCTAAAATCGAAAGGCATATGTGTATATTTAAAAAGGCATACAAGTAGGCACCAGAAGTTATTTTTACTGTAAACACTCTTCATATGTTCCCATGTAGAATGTAATATCTGCATAACCACTTCTCAAATGTCTAAATTCCCTCTTATTCCCATAGTGCAGAACAGATGTTGTCCTGCTTTTAATTACATTAATTTATCAATCATACTTAGGCAGAATTATGAAATCAAAGTGATAGAAAATGTTACTTGAGCCTGGATTCAATTTCTGTATCTTTAAAACCTTTCCTACCTCTTTTAGAATTATAATTTTGTTTTTTTTCCCCTTAGTTGCAAATTCAGATTTCCATTTGCAGGTTAAGATGTAGCTGATCCAAAAAAGTTCACATGTATAAAGAGCCAACTTATAGCAAAAACTTTGCATCCTTACAGAAACTTGAGATCCATAAATTCAGCCATGCTGGGAAGAGATTTTTGTTTAAAACATTGAGCTAAACAAAATGCAATTAAGGATAACAGGACAAATGCATCCCTCTTGAGAGTCATAAATACTCTCCTGGGAGACCAGAAATAAAGAGAAAAGACCAATGTAATTCTAACTGTCTAACATGACCATTTAAACAGATAACTTTTCCCAAAGTAAATCAGTTCATGCATCATAGATGTAGTTATCCTTACTTGGCCAAGTGAAGTAAAAGGGATTTTTTTCTAGGAGTAAAGTAGGGCATTAGGTACAGAATTTTTATTCTGCTTTGATGGCAAATTGTGATTTGAGTTTTTCAGATTATTAATAAATACTTCTGCTTCTAAATAAGTCCAATAAAGTCATGTAAATGCTTTAAGAGAGCACAGATTCTTTGTCTTGCTTAAGCAAGATTGGAGAAATTTGAAAAATACTAACAGTATTTGTACAAAACTATGGACATAATTAATGATCTTTGAGTCTTTTCATGCTCTTAAATTTTTTACATGTGAAATACTTTGGGAAATTTGAGTGGTTTGCTATTTATTTTTTGCTTAGTTATCACCTAGATTATTTCAATTTATCATATTATATTGTATGCAATTTGATTTTTTAAAAGTGCTTGAATAATAACCCTATTAATCTCACACCCATATGTAAATCTGCTCTGATTTCTAAATAAGTTAGTGCCATCAAGGACCATATTAATGCTTCCTAATGAAATAATCATCAGGAGAGAAACTTAAAAAGACAGGATTTGAAATGTGCTTCCCTCTAGCTGAGATGGGAAGAGGGAAGGAATCAGCTACGACCCAGGATGTGCTGTCTGGGTCAGAGCTTGTGCCTGACAGAGAGTAGTTCCACCCAAGTAGAGCTGGCTGGTGATTTCCACTGAAATGCTCTTTGATCAGGAGGGGCCAGGTTTGTTGAGCTTACTTATCAATTCCAGCCAATTGAGGTTCTGGCTCAATAATAGAGTTCTCCAAAATACTACTTTTTTTGGAATGAGGGCATTTCTTTGTAAGTAAATAACGTAAAAATTATTGGCTTCATCCTGTATAGTCTGGGAATAAACTATGGTTTGTATAAGAATGTTTCTTGCCTCACTGCACTTGGTAGTTCATATGAAACAGGCAGAATAAGTCACTGAAGTGGGGCACAATGAAACCAGAATTACTCCCAATTTTATCTCCATACCTCTGTAGAATAGAGGTGATGCTTACCTGCTTCATAGGCTGCTGTGGAAATTAAATTCTGCAACATATTTGAGATACTCAGATAAAATAGTATCAGACAAGGATTTGCCATGGTAGATAAAGATTATAGAATGGAACACTCTTGATGGGAACCAAAAAGAAACATTCTAGTTTCTTTCTCAGGATTAATCTCCTGAGACTCAGGACTGATCTATGGATATGGAAGGCCACAGGCCATATGTCAGTAGAGCCCTACTTCCTCACACAGACCATACAATAAAGATCCCAAATTGATCCATCTGTATTCCTGACGCTCCCCAACACAGCTCAGCACAGATGTTAGGCAAGAAGATGTTTCACAGCTTTCTGGATCTTTGCCTCAGGTAAACTAAATTTATAACTGTAAATATTTGTGCCTGTGAGCTATACATGCCTAAATTATTATAATATGTAGAACTTCACTTTCTATGCTTACTAAGAAAATAGCAGACAATATTAAAGAGTTTCTTCCTAAACAGGAGAACCTGTTTGAAAATCAATAACACTACTGGAATATAATTATTATTTCAATTTAAATACTGCTACACTTAACAACTGGACAAGTATTGTCATTATTTTGGGTTTCATGAGTATAGATGTGGTATGAATTTAGTTTTGTATTTGTATTGTGAAATCTGCAGCAAAATTTTTTCCATCTATCCACTGGATTTCTAAACTTCATTTAACTCCTGAAATAATCTATTATATCCTCAGGTACAAGAGGCATTCAAGAATTGAATCATAAATCTGCATCTTCAGGGTTCCCAAATATATGTTTCCTTTTCCTTTCTCCTCACTTTCTCCATTTAGTCCTCCTTTCCTTTTTTCCTTGTGGCTCAACATTTCCATTACTCATTTATTAGGAAAACAAGTACCACTAGGAGAAATTTAGAGGGGAGTGGAGCTTCTTTTATTTCATCTGAATACAGTCAGTCACTCATTCGGCTCCAGCCACACTATCTGCTTAAGCTAATTATCATTAACCTAATTCAATTTGCAATGCGCTGCTGAGGTGTGAGGTTTGAGATCCAGATGTGTTTCCCCACATTTATCAGATCATTACAACGTGCAGGTGGGTGGATTACAGAATACCCCAACTGTTTTCACAAAAATCAGGCCTTCTCTTGCATTGCTACTTTGGTTGCTGCTTCAGGCAAACAAGCTAATTTAAATTTAATTGTTGTTACTGCAGCAGCACATATCGCACATGGTGACCTACACCAGCAAAGTCTGATGCAGCTTTACAGGAAGCTTGTTGACTGAGGACACAACTCACCAGATAACTCTTAATTCTCAAAACACCATTACCATTCAGTTTTTCCAATTGACTCACCTTCTGTAAAGAAAGGCCAGATCTTATGTTTATGGTTCTAATCTGCTCAAACAGGCAGTACAGGGCCTCTGCAGAACTCACCCCAGTTTGTGTGCATGTGAGTTCCTACTGGGGCTGATGGTTCCCCCAGACAGCCAAAGGTGGTACAAGGGAATCTGTGCTGGAGCTCAGACACCCCACACCCCCCTATGGTCCCACTGCACTTCTGATTCTCCTGCCCTTTCCATAATCTCTCCCTACGTGTAATTTTTGCTGAGGTAATTTGCACACAAATGCACAGTGGGGAAAATTATCTCTGATCTCTCAAATCCACATATGTTCAGTAAAACATTCACACACACGACAGCAGAAGCACTTACTACAAGCATTTGAACCAATTTGGCATGACTGGGGGACAGTTTGATAGATACAAGAGGGAAAGAATATCACAACCCATGCTGCCACTTGAGATATCTCTCACATCTGAAATCCAAAGTGTCTTGTTCAAAATATAATTTCCCAATTATGACACCTAAAAATCATTTATTTTGCGCACTTTTTATCCTCTATGTTTAGGTTTTGGAGGTTTGGTATTTTTTAAATATGGGTATACAGGAACAGTGTAGCCCTCCTGGAAAGAGCAGAACAGAGACCTTAGGCAGAGAAGAATACTCAGAAGACTGAAGGAACACTTACTTCCTCTACATACAGCCACTTCTCCAAGAACCTATTGAAATATTCACTATTCAAGGGAAGGTTGTCATGATCAGCACTTCTCTGTATGAGATTGTGGGGCTCCATCTTTTATGGGGTGTAAATCAGCTCTAACTCATACACACATTTGGGTTTGCTTCCTCAGCAAACATATCTTAAATCCACGTGCAGGTAGTTAACTACAAAGCCTTTGCAGTATGTCTGTATGTCTGTCATAGATGTAGTTCTACGCACATTCAAGCACATACAGTCTGTATCTTTGTCTCTCAGAGAATATTATTCATGGCTGTACCTTGTAATGAACTGAGGATTCTTTTGGAAAGCACAGCTGTACAGAAGAGCAGTGAAAGGATGCAAAATATGTTCAGTGATTCCATTTTCCCAAGGCTAAGGTATGCAGTCAAGTTCAGAAATGATCAAGTTTATTACAGATAAAACTGAAGAGAAAAAACAGCAAAAAATGTATTCAAATGTTGATTCTCTACTGGGAAATTTAATTACTTCAAATTCAGTATGTGTGACAATCTGTCTGCTGTTCTAGATAGTATGTGATTCCACTATTATGCTGCATGACCAGTGATATATTTAAAGTACATGCAATTCTTCTCTATGTAATGAATATCACAAGTTACAGAAAAGAGCTAAAGAAATTATTATGTCCTGAGATTGGGATTTAATTAGTTGAGTATAAAAACATATGTAAATTTGGGTGGCTATCTAATGTGTGCCCCACTTGTACATATTAGTTTTAATATTGCAAGATTCATTCACAGTAAATGGAAAAGTTCCATGAGCCCATAGTAATGCATAAAAATTGTCTGAAATTGGAGTCAGTGATAAGAAGCTATTATCTTTAATCATTATATGTACTTTTTCTTGGTTAGTTTTCCACAACTGACACAGATTATGTTAACAGATTATTCAATTTCCCTCGCAGAGAATGTAATGGAAGTCTCTCTTCTTGCATTTCTGCTTTGGAGAAGGCAATTTTCATTGACTTTGCTTTATTTACAACAGCATAAATTAAATAACTCTTAAGAGCTGATGGTAAAGAGAAATGGAAGATTTTCCTCCAGTGTGGGCATTCATTTAGATTTCAACCATCTTTTCAACAAAGCATTTTCTGGACTAACTTGAAAAATGGCAAGAAAAGCAGGAGGGATTTATAGCAAAATAATTAATACATATTAACCATCTGTCTGTGAAAGCCCAAGGGAGAGGTAGTTGAGACAGCAAGATGAGGTGAACAGTAAAGCCCTTTGTCAGTGGTTGCCTTATGCATTGCTTCAGGCCACAGTGTGAATGCAAGGGCTCTGCAATCTGATTTCTCCCCCGGCATTCATGGCAATTACAGAAAATACACAGACCTAGATGGATGAAACTTAGGAGTACAATCATGCTAGTCTTTGGATAAACTCCTAGTAGAGGTGTTGTCCTCCTATCACACACAAAAGGAAAAAAAATTCTATTGCATTTTAACAGATGTAATGACCAGGCAAATGTAAGCTGCTAATGGTTTAGGATGGGCTGTTAGGACAATGTTTAAACTCAGTCTGGCTATCACATTTTCTCCTAGATTCCTGACATAAACATTTCAGGAGCTTATCTTAGCTCTTTTCTTCCACAAATCAAGATAGGAACTTCAGTGTAATCATCTGGCAATTGGTTGTGGCTGCTTAGTCTGTGATGGCATCTCTTAGGAACTAAGGTATTTCTCATCTCAGACTTAATCTTCAAGTAAACTGGACTAGCATCACAGAAAAATTAAGTAAGTCACCTTTTTGGGCCAAGACACCACACACATTCATCAGGGAGTTGAACCTTTCTCAAGGGCTGGTTGTCACACAGGAAAATGACAGGTCTGTCTGCCAGTGGTTGGAGAGTCTGATGGGAATGATATCCACGTGCACAATTTGTTAAGTAGACTGTTTTCCAATTCGATAGCTACAGTTTGATTTGGAAAGATGTTATGATCTGACAAGACCGAAATCGATAATGATCACTGTAAGATAAAACAGATTTCCACACTACCTGTTTTGCGTAGGTCTGGTGGGTCACAAATTTAGGTTCCCTCTCTTCTGTAAGGGGAAGACAGGACTGAAGTGTGGAGGTGCATCCTGCTAACCCAGCAAGAGCACGTAGCAATGGCATCAGGCTGGTGAAGCTATCTGCTTGTCCAGCTGTCTCAGCTGAGCAGCAGCTTTTCTGACATGGCTTCAACAATGCAGCTCCAGTGCTGGTGAAAGTCAGCCTAGGGATGCCTCTCCCTAGAGCTGTGTAGACCTCTCACTGCGGGGAAGAAGCACCTTTAGCAGGCAATTCCCTGTACACAGGGTAGAATTTTTCTTCTTTTCTCGTGTAAATTGGCCACTCAAGACTCATCTAATCACTGATATAAAGAAACAGGCAACCTGGAGGGTGATTCACCTCACCTTTACAGTAAATGCCAGAAACAGGTGAGATGAATCACCTTCAGTTTATTGACTGTAAGGGTTACACAGCTGATTGTCATAGCAGCTTTAGATGTTTAAAACTGTGGTATAAATTGAATTGCTTGTGTGCCTCAAACTTCACTTCTCTATCCCCTCAGCTCCCTTTGCAGCTGGTTACTGGCTGGAATCCTAATGTATATAGCATTTTTAAGGTTATGGTACACTCTTTCATCTTAAGTTTTGCAGGAATAATATGAAGATTCCTTGAGTTACAAAATAGCACTAGTCAATAGTGCTATTAATAGTTTGGTGATAGGGCAATTACACAAATAAACAGTCCTGCCCCCAGTCTCTAATGCAATCTTCTGCTTAGAGATATGCTAATGCCTCTGAATCAGTTTGACCTGCCTTCTATTAATAAACTTATCAGTAATCTATCCATTAACTGATTTAGTTGGTATGCAAGAAGTTAATTATGCAAGGAAACATGGAAGGACTGTGTTACAGTGAGATAATGCACACCTCTGATGTAGTGTGAAACACCAGGTGGAATCAAATAATTTCAAAAACCTGAACAGTATGTTAATTTGTAATACTGCATTGTGTGGTCTCAAGAAGTGCATTGAAAAATAATAGTTTGAGAAATCTTTAAAGTAAGTTTTAAAAACTACTTAATCTGTGTAAAGAGGCTACTGAGTTAGTCTGTGGCTAACTCATGAATTGTACTAGCAGCCATGTTCTGTACAAAATATGTTAATAGTTTTTGTGTTTCTGAGTGGTAATTTCAATGAATCAGTGAATGAATAGGTAATTCCTTTATTCATCACAAACTTCACTGATTCTGGCTTGGAATATCATCCTGTCCTTCCTTCTGAGAGATGTTTTTTCTCCTTTGTTGTACTTAGTGAAATGTGTCACACATCATTCATGTATAAAAAACAATCAAATCCCCAAAACTCAAAAACTGATACAAATTCTATCCCATGGGAAAGAAGAGAGTTAAGGCTAACGCATATGCAAAAAATCCTGCCACTACATCTGAATGAGAACAAAACCTCTGAAACTGCTTCTTACACTTCTGAAGCAATATGCTGATTTTATACATGAGCATCAAAGTACTTTCCAAAAATAAATTAGTGTATTTTGCAAAATCACTTGAAATTATTTTTTCTTCCATTTTACTCATACTGGGTAGAGCCTGCAGAAACTCATTGTCACAGAGAAAGCCTGATACAGTGCCAGGGACCCTGACTCCTAGATCTGTGAGGAAAGGCTACAAGACCATTCAAATTCTGCCTGTGCTGTTAGCAGATAGCTTCTTTCACTTTTGCAATTTATTTTCCTAATTTATTAGCTAGAGGTCATATGTTTAAACAAGCTCCCAACAGCTTCTGTTCTTTCCATTTACTACAAACTTCCCCACTGAAGTAGCTGCAGAAGTTAATACTACAAAATATCCTCCTACCTATAGGGGCTAGGCATTACATCCTGAGTAGAAGTAGGAAGATGCTGAGCAACTCTGACGAGGAACCCTGGAAAGTAAGAGTCAGGGAAAAGAGAGGTCTATTTTTACTTTTGTTGTCACATAAACATTTTCAGTTGCTCTGCCATGACGTGCAGAATGCAGGAACAGACCCCAAAAGAAACTGCTGGTGTTCAGCATTGTGCTCACCAAAGTAGGAGCAGCAAAGGGATGTCTTCCTGCTGAAGAAGAGCCTGACCCTTTAACCTTAGCTGTTCCCACTCACATACAGATATAGAAATGTAAGCTACTCAGCATGATGCCAGTTAATTTAAATTACCTAACATCCCAAAGGGCAGCTCCCTGCTGAGGAGCCTTTTCTTTTCTTTTTCTTTTGACCTTTTAATACAGAGTAACTTTTCACAAGGATAAGTCAGATGGTCAGCTTGGAAGTATTCAGTTTCTGTGGCCTTTGGAGGTTCGTGCAAAAGGTCACCTCAGACTGCATTCTGCTGAATAAGGGGTTGGAAAATTTCTAAATTATACTGAATGGACAGATCCTCAGTCCATGTAAAATGATGGAGCTGCACCATTGCAGCAATTTCATTCCTGCAACTGAGTTATGCAATAAGCAAAACTAGAAGACAAATTTCCTTCTTCATGATTGCAATTAAATTTCTTTTCATCTAAATAACCAAGGTGTTGTCAACCCACAGAAGTTGCACCATCCTAACCGAATCTTTCTAATGTTTCCTGCTTCCCTGTATTAGATTATGCTGTGCTGCCTTATGTGACAGCACTGAATTTGGCTCATCGGGTCACAGGATGGAGCAGGACCTTTGGAGCATGCTAGGTGCATCCTATTAGACTGCTCTGCAGCACTACAACTTCTCCCTGCTCTGTGACCTTCTATGGCAAGTTGTTGTCTGGCACATTAAGGAGTCTCAAACCCCAGGAATACACTGCAAACAGAAATTATGATCATCATTACAAGAAATATTAAATGGGAAAAATTAGAGATGTTTAGGGATTACCCAATAGACCTGTTTGAAAGGTATATAAAGAATGAAAGTAACACAAACTAAAGAGTTTATGAAATGTATGTTCATTTTGCTTGTGGGGTCGTTGCCTAGCTATGTTTGTTTCCATAATAAGAGAAATAGTAATGTTTTCCCTGCGTAGGTAAAGCTGAATTGATGTTTAACAAATCAAATATCCCATGTGTACTCTTAGACCTGCATTTAGTTTTCTAGATCCTATCAGTTCTGGAAGTTCTGCCTCTTTTCTTTATTTTTGCTATTTACACACATTTCTGTTTCTGCCCCTGTTCAGATCCTCCTGAACTGGCAAACAAGACACTGAGCAGACTCAGCTTTGCTTGAAGAGCTAACCCCCATTTCTTGGTTATCAGCAACCTGTGGGTCTTGCTGCTTGATGTTAATTTGCTGGAAGATTATTGTTTATTGCTTGCTAGTCATTTGCCTGGCTCCATACTCTGAGCTGGTGCGGTTGAGGAGCTTTGCAAACTTGGCGATGCCCCTTTGGCACCTCCTTGCTGCTGGCAAGTGCCTCAGGCTGCTCCGGTGCTGCTCAAACCCAGGGAAGCTGCACCTCTGATGCCTCCTGCAAGTTGGTTTTCTCCTACTGAATTCTCTCTGGAAGCTAGTACTCATTTCAGATGAAGTACAAAAAAACGATTTAACTAGTTTTTCTAAAGTTTCTCAAGTTTAATACATTATTTTAGTTGTCAAGAAAAGGTCTCTCTCTTTTTCAATTAATTTATACAACAGTCCTACATTGTCTTAGCACGGCCTCTGGAAGGTGTTAGGTAGCATTTTGAGCTCCTACACAAATAAATCCTTAGGGGCTTGAATCAGACAGCAATACTATCTTTTTTTGTTAAGGATCCATGTGGTGATTCCATCCTCCTGGGCTGGTGGGAACCAATAGTAGGAGCTATGTATCTGAAGCATATAAAACATGCATATAATTTTCTGCTAGAAAGAAGGTATATTTTCTTCCTGTATATTAGGTGTATTAAGAAATCAATTAGGAATATATTCTGCTTAGTCAAGTGAACAGATTTTTTTGCTAGAAATTATAACCTAAATCATAGCTATGTACTTTCAGACTTAGTAAAGAAGGTATGCATTCAGGATCAAGGTGGGAATCTAGAATATCATGAGCTCTGAGCTAGTACACCCAGTTAAAAAGTCTATGCAAGAATGTGCCAGAAAATTCACCTTGTGTCACTTGTAGATAATTTAATTATAGGCCTCAAAAGAAAATGTATTTTTTTCTTCTCTGCTCATGATCTCCTATCAAGTGATATTTATCAATCTAGTTGTGTCTGTCCTTGCCCCCTCACTCCCTGTATTCTGTATGAATGTTTTAAAAAGTTCTTTTACCCTGAAAGGAACAGGCACACCTGGCCAGGAAATGTTGGACCTAGGGCATTCACAGAAGAAATTGAGGCACCTCCTCATAATGTACGGGTTCCATATTAATTATTAGAATATTCTGAATATATCTGCTGCTAAAGCTCATCACTTTGAGGAAGAACCTTTGCTCTCCTGACAATGGAAGGTCTGCACTGGCTCTGTCCATGGCTGTCCCCACTGAAACTGAACTGGCCGAATCTCCAGCACACCACTTGACCCAGACCGCTTCTGTGCCATTTGGCACCCATCTGTTTCCTCAGTTCAAAGTGCTTGAAGTAAGGTAAAGACTGCATTACAGCTCCCAGGGCAATAATCTATATAACCACAGCCAGTCTCCTCTCAGAAAGAATGAGCTGGTTTAATCCTAAATATAGCTCAAGAGGAGCAGAAATCAATAGATATAGAGCACGGATGGTCAGGGGAGTAGTACGTATGGTGAAAAAGGCAAGGAATGAAATTACTTGGCACTGGTATTTAAACCTGTGCATTTCCTCTGCTCAAAGAACTTTAATTTGATCAGTCAGGGTCCCCTAAATCTGAACCCCAGGTGGCCCAGCAGTTTGCAGTAAGTAATTCAGTGAGGTTCAGCTGGGGATGGGCAGAAGTAAAATCATAAGTTCCCCTAGCACAAACTAAAGAAGTAGAAAACTGTGGTCAGGGATTGAAGCAACTCGCACGTGCTATGGGTCTGCACAGAGGGGGCCCTCTAACACCCACTCACCAGTGGGTTACACCACCTTGCTACACCAATTTACATCCCATTTCAGAGCCCTAAGCTGGCTCTGAAGTAAAGTTAAAGTTGAGTTCAAAGCAATCCAGATGCTTCCAGGAGCTGCTGTGCATGGGGCAGGACTGTCAGGGGAAATAGTGATTTCTCTTTGAAGTTCTGCTGCTAGATGGATGCTGCTTGTCTCATGTTACTGTAAGCGACAAATAACCTAAAAGCAAGCTCTCAATTTACTGAGCAGAGGACAATGTGAGAGGCAAAAATATTTGTCAACTGTGCTAATGACTTTTCTGTAAGGCCCACACATCTAGAAAACCAAAGAACTGCAAGTAAAATTGGTTTCTACAAATAATTTTCCAAGAAAACAGATGCACTGACACTGAGTACCAGTCAGACTATTGGCAAGACAAAGTGAAATATAAACCATTTGAGGTTTGGGTTTCATAAACCACTCAATTTTTAATCTGAAATGTATATATACATATTTATAATTTAATACATTTATGTATTTATATGTTTATGTATTATACACAGAAAACATTATACACACTATATATAATTGTTTTATGAGGATATAACTGAAAATATAATTATTAATAGAAAGGAAAGACCTAATAAGCACAAGGCTTGAGCTTTTAATCAATGATCCTCTTATTTTTTTCTCTCTGATCAGTGAAGCAGCACAATATCCAAGTCATATTCTAGAATGAATAGTTTGAAGCCCAAGTTCTGCAGTTCAGCTGTGGCACTAGCAATTTGGGAATAGCTCATTGCTACTTGAGCTATCCTGTGATATGTTTGGCAGCTGGGAAAGTCAGAACAAGTAAGAGTGATTGTGCAAGGAAGTCTGAGGTTGATCACATGACTGATAAGATTCTTATCAGCTCTGGCTTCCAACACTGGATGGTACCACTTGCTCATAAATTAGTTTCCCTGTGTTAACATGCATCACCCTAATATGGTTCAAAAACTTGACTGGAAGTTCAGTTCTCTTATCTCAGTCTCTGAGGCTGCCGAGGCTGGCCAGCAGTACAAGTGTGAAGTACGTAAAGCTATGTAATGCATTGCATTTTATGAATGTGCTTGCAACTATAATCACATCATGCAAACAATTTAGCTCATAATGTGCGTCAGCAAGGGATATTTTCAATGGAGAATAAAGTCACCCCAAAATATGTTCAATGATATCATGGTATATGACATCCATAGCAGGGTCTTTCCTCTCAGAAATGTCATTTGCTGGCAAAGCATGTCTATGCAACCTGGTTATATATTGGTCATACAAACTGTCTTCCCCCAAAAAAATCTGAAAAGAAATAGTTTTCTTTTCTCATCATTCTTATTAAAACAAAGAACTGTTACTACATACACTGAGTTTATATAACCAATGACAAAATTTTGATTTTTCCGGAAAGATCTAACTCTAATGTCATAATTTAAACCAAAATGAGTCTTTCTATGCTATTATTTCTCGCTGCATACCTAACCATTGTTTGGCCTCATTTTGAATTCCAAGAGTCCTCCACATTTTATATCTTATGAATCAAATCCTCCACTTTGGGAATGTCCCAAAGAAATCAATAGATACCTGAAAATTTGCAGTGTTCTTGAACAGAAATACATTGTTCCAAAATTTTACATAAATAAAAAATTATATGGAATATCTGAACTATCATCTGAGGGTTTTTTGATTACTACCCTATAGCACTCTATAGATATATTTGTCAATGGTAGCTGCATAGTATGATGAAATGAGGGTGATGTAAGGATTAGTATAAAATAGAATTGAACTGAATCAGAAAACAAAGTCTTCCAGGAGGGACAGGCTGTAAGTAACTTGGGCTTGCAAAATTTCTGTCATAAGTAAAGAATAGGACTGAATTACAAACACTAAAATAATCTCATTTTAAAAAGTCAGCAAAAACTAAACTTCTTGTAGCAATGCGTTTTTTAATTTTATCTCACTTGTAGTGTGTTCTAAGAACTGATTGTTTGGATATAAAATCATATGAATAAACACAGGAGGTTGTTTGTCTCTTTTACATTGTCAAATTTACATTTGGTAGCAAAATAATAAGAACGGTTGGATTATACTTGTAATTCACTTGACTGCAGAAGGGTACTTTTTCTCTTTAGTGCTCTGAGACTAGTATTGGTATCTGCTGAGTGAATTTAACTGTAATGTGTTCTGTATCTTGAAATACAAAGTTTCCGATGTGACCCTTGATCTTTACAATTTCTGATCTTTATCATGTTGGTTAGAAACTCTCACCAATATATTTGAACCTTCCAAGGACACACACTTATAACGTGTCGAAAATCTCAGGCTTTCATCTAGAAAGATCCCATCTCCAAGTGATATTTAAGTAGCTAACTAGCTGCTAGAGGTTTGCAGTACTGTTTCCCTCTAATAAGCAAGCATTCGTCACCCAAAGGTGCAGTTTGTCTTCTGAGAAAGATGTAGGAGCAAATAAAGTCCACTGGAATGGACCCTGAAAGATGCTATGAAGAAATATATTGAATTTTGCTGTAGAATGACTAAAATCTAATTGTAAATCACTACCTTTCATTTAAATTCCATTAGATTCTTCTATGGATGCAGATGAATGAAATATTTTTTTTTAAATCTAAAGACTTGTCTAAGGTATCTGAGATGACCTCATCTAGGTAGACCATAGGACAAATGACACTAAGGTTGTGGGTTTGACCCCCAGATGGGCTTAACCCTTAAGATTGAAATTGATGATCCCTATGGGTCTCTTCCAACTCAGAATATTCTGAGATCTTTACATCTGGCAAGAAAAAAAAATAAATGCTGTACTTCCCTGGGATTTTTACTGTCCAGTAGGATGAATGGATGTATGAGTGCAAATATGTGCATGCAAGAGAGAAAAAACCAAGCTGCAAATTTCAGCTCAGAAATAGCCTGCAGGGGAATCACCAACATATCCTGATTATTCATAACAACATTGGCCCCAACAAGGACCATGAAAGAAGCTTTGAAGGATTCGGAGAAAAGGGGTTTGATACCTTTGGCAAGGAAGTGGCCTCTTGTTGCTTGAAACTGTAGAACTGTATGCATTTTTGTTGATAGAGTAACATCAACAACTTCTTCCAGCAGGAATAACCTTCAAGACCTCAAATTTCCAGCCAGCTACTAAGATCACAGAGGGAAACAGCTTTGTGTAGGGTTTTCCACTTCAGTGCCATGCCCTGGACATGGGTGTCTGCTGTGTGCTGAAGACACACTGATCTGCTGTACATTTCTGGTCAAAACATGGTTCTAACTGAATGTTAGTCTTCATGATCTATTAGCTTTCAATTGTTTGTGTAATGAATTTACTAAACCCTCATTCAAGCAGTGTTGATAAGCAAACAGTACCACAGCCACGTTTTCTTTAGCCCTAAGCACAGAAGTGATGTTTTTTGTTTATCTTGTATGGAATTTGGTATTAATCCCATAAAAACTAAGAACAATAGTAGTTGTTAATACTACTGCTACTACTACTACTACTACTACAACTACTATTTAAAAAAACTCTCTCTCAAACATTTTCCTTTGTGGTGATTATTTGAATGAACATTAAGATAGATGAATGAGGTCTTGCCTACTTAGAAAGATTAAAAATCATTTAAATCCAGGCAGAACTCCTCTGACAGCCAGCTAAGATAGAACAGACTTCTCTGGACATTCATTAATTCACTAATTCCAAATGTCTCAGGTATCTATTTAAGTGTAAGATAAACCACCTTTTCTGATATTTTATTTATTTATTTAATTTTCTTTTACAGGTGAGCTGATAAAATATCTAATTTTAAGAGATCTAATCCCTGTATCAGAACTGAGACAAAGTATGAGGCACCTAAATTCTCCTGTTGCTGATTCAAGGCAGCCCAGTGCAGGCTGATCTGTCTGGCCAAAAGACTATTTCTGCATTTTTGCAGTAGGCAGTCAATGGGAAAAAAATACAAGAATAGACCTGGGTGTGTGTGCTGAAAATGAGAAATCCCACGAATCCTTTGGGTAGTACTTGGAATCCTTATGGCTGGGCTTTAAATGTGGTGCCACTGTCCTCTGTCAGCATGACTCCTGTTTTTCAGCTGGAAACTGAAATGCAATTTATAGAAGATGCTATGATTCATAAGAGATGCAATAGACCGTGGAAGATGAGTCTAAAGGGCTGATTTCAGTTTAACATATTTATCAAAAAAATTCAATGTTTCCAAAGACATTTTCAATGGCATTTCTATTTTGTGAAAACAGCAATTAAATAATGAAAAATAAGTAAATAATGAAAATTTCAAATAAAAACAACTCTTATTTTAAGGAATTTTCATTTTTTAACACATCTCATTTCTTCAATGTATCTATTCTGGACTAATCTAAGCATTTTCCTGAAGAAACGGAAGATTCATAAGATTTACAGTCATATTTTTGTAAGAAAATTTTTTTTCATAATCCAT
>VZTT01073244.1:325746-356625 GCA_013400855.1 Buphagus erythrorhynchus
AAACCCCCCCCCCCCCCCACACACACACGGTAGCATTTGCTAGATTTCAAAAATAAATCCTAGCCACAACTACAAAATTAATTCAGTGAACATGCATATTTTTATTTTAATTTCAATTTATTTTGTGCAAGTTTTAAAAAAGATTTTAAATTTTTTAGAAGGAAAACCCTAAAAATTAATTATATTCTATTTCCTACTGAAAAATAGAGACAAACAAAAAAAAAGAAAAATCCACAACAAAACAAAACAAACCTAAGGAAAATAACCAAAATTTTTTGGCCATATTTTCAGAGCATGCTATTCTTTCTTGTGGGAAAATTCACACATTCCATACACTGAGATATTAAGTTTGAACTTTCAGTCATTTAATTAGTTCTCAATTCAACAAAGCATTTAAGCATGTTTTCGAAGCACAAAGCACTTAAGCACATTCTTATTCTGTCCCTGAATAGGAGCAGAGTGCTGAATCACACTGGGAGCTCTAAGAGCAGAGCCCAGGGCAGCCTGACAGGGCCACAGAGCTGCAGGGCTCTCGCTGGTTTGATTCCCCAAGAAGGAATATGGTAGTGATTACATCATTCCCACAATTAAAGCTAGGCCTAGTTTGAAAATGCAAAACATTTTTGCAATCTTATATAAGGTCACAAATTTATGATATAAAATTAAAAACACACATGCCATGTGAAAAGAAAAAAAGACAAAAGAATCCATTAGGGGTTTATATTTGCCCACTTTTGACAAATATAAAATAAATATATAATAAACTGATTAAGCCTTATGTTATAAATGTACAACTAGACTTACACTGTGTTTTGGATATACGCAGCATGAAAATGTAGGTAAATTGACTGGCATACACAACCAGACAGAAAAGCATGCAAGTTAGGCTTCTAAAATCTTCAGCTGCAAGGTAGCTGAGGAATCCATGCCCATGCAAATATTCACACACATACACGCTGATACACGTTCAGAGGTCAGGTGAATTACAACAATGTATTGGAGAATCAAGTAAAAAGATTATGCTATGTACCAAACAGATGTCACAAACACATTTTCAGTTAAATTAACAATAATATTACCTTATCAGGAATATTTTCTATCTTTTACAATTTAAGTTTATATTAAGTCTGTTATTTGAAACGTTTTCCCTCTTTACTTCATCGTCACTGGGTGTTGATAAATATTTTAAACTTTATATTGTATACTAAAATAGTAATATTGACATTTTTGGTTATTTAATATGATATTTGTGTCTCAAATAAGACTGAAATTTAAGCAGTCTGCCTTCTGCTTCCAAGACTCCCTATGATATCAACAAGGATTTTAGGCTTGACACATTTCTGAGGAGCCTTTTCAAGCACCTTTAGCAATGCTAGAGGTAGCAGTCAGTTCTCTGTAGAGATAAGCACTTAGCTATTGAAGGAAGCAAAGAATTAATGGGATTCCTAAGAATTTGGGACCTGCCTCCTTGCCACAATACCACGCTGGTTTACAGACTGCTGTAACCTCAGAATAACAAAATGTTCAATTGGCTACTTAGTATTGTATTCACTTTCTGCATGGCAATTGTTTAATAGTGTTTCTTTGTATTGTTTCTGTGTAAAGCTTTAAGGATTGAAAATCAGTCTTACTTTCTGAATATTGTTTCCAGTTCTCAAGAGCCAAATTCTGAAAATAATATATTATACCCATCATATCAGGTAATGTTCAGATGACTGAGAAAAAATATCAGGAAGCAGATAAATACTATTTTATATTTTTGCAGAAATAATTTTTTACCTTGACATTTAAAATATATATAAGGAAACACTGTTTGCAACTCAAAAAAGGGATTCCTAATGCAACCCAACTGCAAAAGTCTATTTACACATATTGAAATTCTCTGCTTCATTTTAACAAAATGGTAAAACATTTTTTTTTTAAGAAAAGTGTTTTAAAATACTGTGAAATTCTACCGCAGAATGGCTTTAAGCAGGAAGAAAGGAATCCCAGCACGTTTTGTCTAAGCAGGGCTGCTGGAGCCTGAGGAAGGGGGAATTGTGCTTACGCAGAGCAGGACGCCCATGATGCATTCGCCAGCGGGAGATGTCAGCCATTTTTCTGCACACTCCCCAAGCGCAGGCTGGAGCTGCCCTCGCTCCACCATGTCAGCCCATCTGCTTCTCTCCTCGCCCTGAGAGCGCCTCCACTCATGCTAACATCCTCTGCCGTACTACAGGCTTATAAAAAAAATGCTTTCTTTAGAAGAGAAGCAAATGAGGAATAGGAAAAAAAAAAGATCATATTTTCGAAAGAAGACAAAGAAATGCGAAGCTCATCCTGCCTGCCTTGCTTGAGAGAGCTGCTCTGCATTCAGGGGTTAGTCCGGGTGGAGAATGATGCTGTTGTCTCACAAAGGACTCATGTTGAGCTGAATCTTTGATTACAGGACAAGTGCCTGCATTAGGCCCCTCATTGCGCTCACATTCTGCTCCTGCCATTTGTACAAAATTTCTGAGTGATCTCTTTGTGAATACGGACCCCAACTGAATCAAAGATGAGCTCTGTCCTTGTTGTGTGTCCCCCCGCCTCCTTTTTCCATGAGCGCCCCTTTTCCCTTTCCCTGCTCCTCCTCTCTCTGATCCCCCTCTCTCTCTCTCCTTTCACCTTGTTAGGAAAAGGGACTGCTACAGATCTAAAATAAGATCTAATGAATGGTAAGCCCTGAAAATAGAAGTAGAGGTGCCTTTTGGTGTGTTTTAAACTTCCCCCTCAAATTCAGTCATGTTCCCTACACAAATGGTGCATAACCTCGTGCTTTTCTTAATAGGATTTATGCTTGTCTTTGCTCTGCACACCCTGCCATGCCAGAGGGAGGACTCCAGAGCTGCGGCCGTAACCATGGCCACTCCTCATTCACCACTCTTGGCAAATTTCTCCTGGTGTAAAAGACAGCAGGAAGGAGAGATGCATCAGCAGATGCACAAACATGATAACCCTGTGTCTCTCTCAGCAAACCACCATGTGCCTAAAGCTCACTGAATTTGTAGGTATTAGCTGAGAATGCTCTTTTAGCAAAATCACCTCTCAACATCTGCAGCCTGAAAAACAAAGCAAATATATAATCAACCTAGATTAAAATCCGCTTCAGTCAAATGTCACGCAGGCTTCACGCAGACTCTGGAAGCTGGATTTTTTATGCATCTGCCCAAATTGAAAAGGTTATTTCACTGCCTTCAAGATGACTCTTGAGCTGAAGGCAGAGTAGAGGGTTGCTGCCCTGAAAGAAGGGGAGTTGCTAGGAGATAAGTCCAAGATTTCAGACAGCATTGGTCCGAGTTATCTCTAATTGACAGCTGCTTACCCTAAGGGTCTAATTCTAACCTTGAGACCAAAACCATAATGAGAGGGCAGCTTTCCTTCACCCCTGTTTTCTAGCCAGGGCAAGGAGATTACTGCAGGCCTGTTCTTCTCTGGTTTTTGTTATGCTTCTTTTCGTGGGGCAGCCCTGTGAGGCTCAGGGCCTGCTGTGCTTTCTGAGACTATAGTTTGCATCAGTGAGCCCTGTCTGATTCATACCACCTGAATAAACTTACTCTTACAGTTAAGATGGTCTCACTTTTTCTCTCTCTTTTTTTTTTTTTTTTTTTTTTGAAAGGGGGAAGGGGGAAAAGAAATTCTCTTAAACATAAAATGATTTAAAGACTTATTTTTTTTAAGCAGACTTTAGTGTACAGTCTATGTTTAACCCTTTTTCAGGGGCACTTAGACTGTCATTGTTAGTTTTAAATCAAGCCCGCACTATTAGCAAGTTGCTGTTATTTAGGACTCAAAACCAAACAAAGAGAAACATTCAGAGAAAAGAGATTAACAGTGTCACAAAAATAAAGTGAGGGTATTTTTTTTTGGTTGGCTGTTTTTTTGGGGTTTTTTGTTTGTTTCTTTAACTGACTGTGTTTGCTGGGATATTGATTTATGAAAAAAATCTATTTGAAAACTTCAACTTGTATTTCAATCAGAACTTTCCTATAAATAGTGGAACAGTATACAAGAGACCAAAATAAAATTTTCATCATAGCTGTAAAATAAAAATCTGGCCTTCTTCCTCTGAACTTATTATAGCTACTCTGGATTTATACTAGGGTGACTGAAAGCATAGTTTGACTAAATATTTTTAGGGAGACAATTAAGAATAGAGAATGCGGTCACATTTAGTAAGCAGTGGGAAAAAAAGAAAAAAAAAAAAAAAAAGAAAAAAAACTGGAAATAAATCCCCAGAATATTTTTTTTTAGAAATTAAATGCTTGAATTCATGCCATGAATTCATGCCGTGAATTTAATTCCCACAAATTCTTGAATCTCAATCACGTTCATGTCCAATGACAAAAATGTTCTGCAATTTTTTTTCAAGTAGGTAAGATCAAATGAAAATTTATGTCTTTTGGGGAGAATGCAAGTAGGAGCCTGTTCAATGTCACTACAGGAATTTCTGTCAGACTTTGGGGCTGAAGCCCCTATAGCTGAACCCATTTCTTATCCCTCTGTATAAGAGCAGGCAGTCAAGTGGGGAGCAGAAGCAAACAGCAGCACCACAATGTCTTGCCTGACAAGGGGAGAGGACAGTCCCAGCCCCTTCATCCTCAGCCTCAAAAACCAGCCAGTTCTGGATGGCATTTTGGATATGCAAATACCCACCCTTGAGAAATATGCTGAGACTATGTACTTGCCTCTCAACAACTGACTGCTAGCACTGATGTTTTCAAAGTGAGTTTCAAAGCAGGGTGATCGTTTGGATTGTGTTCTGGTATTCTTATTCTGGAAGCAGAGTCCACTGGGAAAATTAATTTCTGAAGGAATAGCTGAATGCCTGCACGCCAGCCAAAGTGTACCAAACGAGTGTATTGCCAGTGAGTCAGAGAAGAGTCAGCAAGGGAGGCTGGACAGTGATGAAACAGCATAGGGGAAGTTCAGACGTTGGCATCACTCTCATCTCTGCTCTTGAGGGAGTGCATAAAAAAGAGAAAAGGCAACATCCAAAGCCCTTAGAAAAATATTCATTAATGAGTCCCATAGAATGAACTCAGAGAAAGGGATTTTGTGGAGGGTGGAGGAATTTGAACGAGCAGAGACAACCAACCCAGTAGTGCATACATGCATGCCATAACTGCTGAAACAAGTGAGTCTCATCTTCGTCTTCCTTTTTTTTGGTTTGGTTTTTTTTTTCCTATTTAAACTGTTAGGAATATTTGCCTAATACACTAAGTCTGCTTATGTACTGCATATGACTATTGCCTCTGGAAGTCAGAGACTTTTATCACTTAAATGGAATTGTTATATCCTTAAGGATTCAAGAAAAACTAAAAATATTGTTCAATGGCATATTTCTAATTATGACTATTTCTACAGCAATTTCACTTATCATTTAATAAGTTGCCTGCACATGGAAGCTCACATTTGTACTGTGCCTGATGGACAGTTTAAATATGTGCAGCAATTGCTGCAAGAACATTCACAAGAGTTGTTCTCCTGCTCCACAGACTAACTATCTTTTCTTACCACTGTCTTGGTAAAGTTACCTAAAATATTTGTTTCTCCATCTGAAACTATGAGAGTAATGAAATTCAATTGTTCCCACAATAAGCTGTGATCTTCACAACAGAAAGAGAAAAAAAAAAGCTGCACAGAAAAAAAAACATATTTTCTCAGCTTCCAGAACTGCAATGTAAAATTAGGAGAGCTATCATGCAACTTCACGGGACATAAAGAGGTGCAAGGCATCTAAGCTCTTTGCATGTATTGCTATAATAAAACTCTGCACCTGAGTTAGGAAATCTTCCAAAATTTTTATCTTCTTGTGCACTTCACTTTCCTGACCAGAGCAGCAGGTTGACCTCAGGGAGAGAGAGACAAGATGCTCTACAAATCAGGCTTGCAAAAGCTACTGGCCTCAGGAATAAGAAGAGACTGAAAAATCTCAGGAGTCTGGGACCACATTCTTATTCTCTGAGCCACCACAATGCAGGTGTTTTCACCAAGCTGGTGTCAGGACTAGAAACCTCTGTGCAGCCCCTCATTTGTCAGCTTATGATTGTCTTTTTCAAGACTATCTAAAAAAGATTTCAAAAGAACCAACTGTGTTTAAAACATAAAACATAAGAGCAGTCAGCGAGGGTTTAATTCTTCCTACCCTGAAACCAGTGAGACTGAGGGTCCCAGTTTACACCAGTGGAGGTACCCTACATACCACAGTTCCAGAGTGTGATCACCTATTGCAATGGCTGGTCACCGTTGCAAGATTTTTTTCATTTTTAATAAAGGAAAGTACAAACTTTGACAAACTTACAGGAATAAATCTATGCATGTTTAAACCAGGAAACTACTTTTATTTTGTAGGTGGCAACAAGCTCTACTGTAAGTATAACTTTCCCCGTCTACAAGTTTTGAACATCTTCACCTATTCCTTCCAAAAGCATTTCTAGCTTACCAGATATGTGACACAGTAGAACAAAATTTAAAAGTCTGTAAATCCTGGCAGCAGAGTCAGCATCCTTCAGATAATCAGCAAAACTAGGTCTGACCACTGACCATAATGATGTTGCTCTTATTTTCACTAGTGACTAAAATATTTGAATGAAATTTCCTGAAGAGGTATTCTAAAATTCTTTTTTTCCTAACATAATCTTTTTTGTTCTATCAGTAATTGAAAAATAGTTTATGCTCTTCACAATGTTCCATATATTATTATATTTATTCTTTCTTTTTCCCTCCAGTTTCTAGAAGTCCTCTTTGACATACAAAACCATGTTTTGAAAATTAACATCTTGCTTCCTGCCTGAGACAGTAGATATGCCAGCTGGTAATAGCTGGTTTCTTATTTTTTCTCTTTGTGCTAGAAGGAAAAAAAAAGAATTAAAAAAATTTGCTGACTTTAGGTCTTAGCCTATCAGATGAAGACTTGCTGGTGCATTAGAGGCCTATTCAAAACAGGGCTTTTCTTGCAACAGGAGCCCCTAACAATTGGTAATGAGGACAGATTCCGAATTGTTTGTGAGCAGCTGCTTAGTAGGTAAGAGCTTGTTTGGATTCAATTGAACAGTGTTTTTAGAAGCAGTTACTGACCCCTGACCCTTCCTACAGACTGGGTTGATGGGATTAGGGAAAGCTAGCGTTCAGCTTACACTTGGCTATAACAAGCTGGCAAGAGATAACATACTTTTTAATTATCAAGTTACACCTCTGCCAAAGTTTGTCTGTGAATTTACCAAATGGGTCAATGAACTATAAGAAATCAAGCTAGGCTATGGGATAATAGTTACATAAGAAAACAATCCTGGTCGAGATATAATTAATACATTTATACAGGTTTTTTCCCCTTTGCAAATATTTCACATTTTCAAATCTTGCTCTACATGGCTCTCATATGCATTGCAGAGGTATATGCTGTATGTGGTATTTATGCCAATGCAGTTTAAGGTAAAAAAAAAAGAAGAATTGCATTTTTTCTAAGAGCTGCCAAAAAGGTAGCCAAGGAAAAAAGAGCCAAACATGCAATACATGAAATTTAAATTAAAACAACAAACTGAATAAAATTAAAATTTGAAGCTTGATTTGTTCTACCACTCTGAGGCTGAAGCAATATAAAAATACTTACTATTGGCAAGAAACCAACTTGCCTAGCAGTCTACAATCATAAGAAAAGGAAACAATTGTAGTATTATTCACCTGAAACAATCAAAGATAATTTCTGACATATTATTAAAAAAAAAATTCAAAGGCTGTGGGGCTTTTATGTCTTAATCCTAATTAATTAAAACCAAGCCAAACTTATAAGATTTAATTATTTTGAATGATCCTTTACCTGTTTTCTTCTGTGGCTGAAGTATGAAAAATTCCCCAGTTCAGGTTATTCAGGGTCCATAGCTTTCTTAGCTCTCTCTACTGTCAGTACATGCCATGTCTGTTAAGGGAGCAGTCAGTTCTGGGAAATTCTTGGTATGATAATCATAAAATTTATGCAGACTGATCCTTTTATGGACTACAGAACTTAATGATAAAGTAAGTCATAGTGAGCAGTGCCACTCGGTGAGCAGTACAGATATGCTGAAAGCCATGGCATGGGTTGGAAGCTTGGGTGAATTTGTCAAGAATGCTTGAAGCACTTGCTGTGTTCTCCATTGCTGAAGGGCATGGCAGACCCAGCAAGCTTCTCAGCAACACTTGGGATTTCTCGTGCTAGTTCTCTCAAATCTCTTTTCTATTAGGGAATGAGCATCTCAAGCTCAGGTTTCATTTCTAGTCACACGAAATTTCATGTCTCTGCAGAACCAAGTCCCTCATCACTTTAAAACAGAGAGTATGTTTTGGAATGGAGAGCTGGTTTGGGCTGGGTGAGATACACCTGCACCCTGGAGTCTTCCCTTTATCATGGGAGTTACCACATACAACATTTTGTGCAGTGTCTCACTGCCTTCTCAGAAATTACTATACATTTTCTTTCACACAACCCTCTCAGAATCTGTCTTTTTAATCTGACTGCTCTAATGGTCAAACACTGTCTAATTTTCATCCTAAAGCTATTAATAGCTAGTCTATAGCCATTAGTTCCTTTGCTAGTAATGCCTCTTAGTATGAATGGTGTCTTCTATTCCCCACTGTTTATTTCCCTAATATGTTTGTATATGTCATTCACTTCTTGCCTCAAATTTTGTTTTGCTAGGGCAAATAAACCAAAACTTTAGCCTCTTTTGAAAATGCTATTTCTCTGTCCTCCTGATTTTCCCATAAGCTGGTCTTAGCCTATTTCTATTTAAATTTTTCTTTTGTAATGTGTATGTCCAGAATTGTATGCAGTGTTTTGGAGAACACCTCATAAATGTCTGCTGCCGTGTAAATAATTCTACCTATATATCTCAAGATTACATCTGCTAAGCTGCCTCCCTGCTGGTTTCCCAGATCCTCCTCCCACTGGCTATTTAAAAGTGGTTTCCCAGTTTATGAAAGCAATGCAGCTATTGAATTTTGTACTACTGAATTTCATTCTATTTCTATAGTCTTCAAGGTAATTTTGCTTTTCCTGTATAATAATCTAATAACATATTGACAATGCGAGTGGAAAGCACAAAAAGAAAGTCCAGCAACAGAAGAGGTGTGTGTGTGTGCAGTGACCAACTTTAGTCTAGCTACAGTATAGCAAAATTAGGCTTTCCAGGCTGCCTATGAGCCAAAGGGAAGGAGAGCAGCTTATCTAAGAGTCAAGCTGGAGCACGAGTTTCATCACCTCGTATGAATTGTGCCTGGTGGAGTTAATCTGTCATTTGCCATAGGAATATCCCAGAGAAGTTATTTCCACTACAGTTAAGTCAGTCTTTGTGGATACCCCAAGTGTCTCTGTAATTTACTTTCTTCACCAGTATGCTCATGTTTGTCTCTTAGTTGTTCAGGAAATATTAAACAGGATAAATATAAACTTACAATTCAGGTGGTTCTGCAGGAGTTTTTCTCTTGCCCCACACTTTGTCTGCAGCTTGGTGCTGGTAACTTTATAAGCAGTCTCTTCTGTGCCATACTGCCCTTCTGCCAATCCCAGTTTCTTAAGCACTCTGTTTTTGCAGTGGTAGTGTTCGCATTACCTGGTACAAAAAATACAAAACAGCATCAATATGTAGTAGAGCATAATTTATCCATGAAAAAACAATATTACAAGGTCTTTGACAACTTCAGGTCCAATCTCACTGCTGAGATCAGGATACAAGATCCTGTAGGTGCCAGCATGACTAGTCTTAATGCAAAAATTGCATTTGTGTATTCCTGTTATGAGGACTGCCACCTGGCTGATAGGTTTATTCCAGCCTATTGTGGGAATTTGGGTTTCACTCACCTATTCTTCCAAGTTTATGAGGCTGCAGATTATCTGAGAAACCTCAATTTTAATAAATTCAAGTTTTTAATTAACCTCAAGCTTAATAAACTATTTGAGTATAATAGTCACTTTGCTTGCAGGTGAATCCTTTCCTATTTGCTTCCCAGTGTGTAATCCCACATTCAAACCCATGAATTTTATTGTAAACTGAAATAAGTTTTAGATTTTTTATCCAAATATAAACTGACTCAAATCAAATATGGAGCTGTCATGTGTACCTCATCCTCATTGCAGTCTTTCAGCTTCCTGCCTTTTTCTCCATCTATGCACATACCTTAGAAAAAGAAAACTTTAACTATTTAGCCTGATTTCCTTTATGAGGTCATACTCAGTTTGAGTCCCACTAGCAAGTCCCACTTTTGCCAAGTCTCACTTTGAACCTGCATTTCTTGACTTCGAAGTCATAGTTTTCTTTGGTGATCAGTCCTTTTTTCCATTCCTTGTAGACTCCCTACTTATGCTTAATGTCATTTTCAAGATGGTTATTCTTCCAGTTAGGTCTGGAAAGTTCTCATACAACAATTTTTTCTCCCTGCCTGGCATACAAATTCCAGATAGCTTTAGCACGTTTGACATGGAGACATTCCAGGCTGCCTCCAAAACCTAATCCCCAAGTTCCTTAGTTCAGTTGGTCTCCCTAAATAGTTACCTTGGGCTGCATCCAAGCTCAGCAGCTTGCGCACCCGGCGCGGTGCCTGCAGCGCCAGTTGCTTGATCCCCAGATAGGGCTCGGTGTCAGGGCGAGGTGCCTCTCCCTCCTGACTCACGGGCCCAGATTTCCTTCTCATCCAAATCAAAGTTCAGCAAGGGAAGCGAGCAGACGTGTGCCAAGGTTTTGCCCTCATTCCCTTGGGAGATGGCCAAGGCCTATTTCCACATTCGGGAGCTCAGAAATACTCCCGGCTGTCGCTACTTTAGATGAAGTGCTGTCTTTTTGAAATGAAGAACTTTAAGTAGTTTTAACTGCATTATTTTCTTCAACTTTTTTTTGTTGTTGTTCTTTTTAAAACAAATTAAATGCTGCACACTGAAGGCTTTGCAAGTTAACAACAATTCTTATTCAGATGGGTGCATCAATGCTATTTGAGCCAGTAGGACTTTTTTCTCACAACAGGATAACTCTCTGTTATGCATATTGTAAAATGTATCTTTCCAACCAAATGCAATAATCTTTTCTCATGTCCAGATTAGATTCTGGGATCAATAATAGACTCTTATCAACTTTCCAGAATTCCCACAATATATTTTATCCTATTAACACAGGTGTTTTTATCCAAGTATTCCAAGTATATCCAAAACCAAGTATTGTTTCAATTCATTTTATCTTGTTTTTTTACATCTTATAAATTTACCTTTCCAGAGAAACACTTTTACTTTGATGCTATTTTTTTGTCAGCATATTATATCTACCACTACAACCACCATTACTGAAATTTCATTGAGTGCTTCCAAAATACACATTCCTGCACGTTGTTCCCCAGGATTCTCCATTAGAGTAAGAGCCTCTTACCAACTGCACCTGATTCTACATTTAAATTGTACTCTGCATGGCATTTCTACCAACCATATCCAGCTGCTCATATTGATACTAACCTTTCCCATGGCTATAGGTATTAAGACCTACATTGTCCTGTAGGTATCACAAAGAAAATAGTGCTCTTGGACCTCGTGAAGGGGATCTTCAGTCTGAGTTCCTTTACTGCTGTAAAGGTGTTGGCTGCCTGAAGAAATGTCTTTATGCCTATTTAAAAATATTTACTCTCCATCTTCTAAGGCCAACCCTGCCCCAATGAAGAATTTAATTTTGCATTAGATTGACATATATATTTCTTATCAAATACACAATTTTCAAATTGCAATGTGGATCTCTACATCTCTCTGTGAAACTGGGTATGAAGTGTGAAATATTAGCTAAGGGGAGTCTGTATGACCTCTTTTTTCAGTGCATACACGAACTGTGTGTCTCAAAGAGGATATGAGAGGAATGATTGATAAACAACACAAAACACTGCACAAAAAGCCATCCTGGCTCCAAGGTAAGGACATACAATTTTTTTTTCTCCACACTCACTAATACTTTACTGTAGATTTGCACTACCAGACCTAGGCTTTAGGTTCATGACATCAGTTTTACCAGTGAACTTTAGGCATTTATTGTTAATATCCTCAGAGAAGTCTGGCTGTTAACTAGAACACAAACTCTGCTAATATGGTGAAAAAATTTGTTGCTGGAGGCCAGGTTGGATGGGGCTTAGAGCTGCTTAGTCTGATGGAAGGTGTCCCTACCCATGGCAGGGTGGTTGGAACTAGGTGATCTTTAAGGTCTCATCCAAATCTATGGTTCTGTGGAAACTTAACAAGCCAAATTTTTTAATGCCTATAGTACTGAAATAACTGAGAATTTCTGTTGTAGTGCAGTTTCTGTGACTCTAAGTCTGCTTTATGCAGTTTTGAGTAAAGTCAAACTCTTGAGTTAATTCTATTGCTCTGTATTGACATGCATACAAATCCAAACATACACAAATGTATAGATATATTAGAGGAAACTTAGTGACAACATCCTCACACATTCTTGGGTTACTGCTTACATGTGCTTTCAAAAGACACATCAGTGGTTTTAATTCAGTTAAACTGTAGAAAGGAATTAATTCTGGTACATCTTTTTAGCTTTATATACATATAAATACGTGAGTGAGACAGAGGGAAAGAGACTGCTGAAAGCACAGTGTGAAAGTGGTCCAGCATTAATGTTCCAGATTAAAACAGCCAAGAACAGTCCTGTGACTGCTAATTAAAATGAATATATAATTTCCCCAAATACTTGATAATAAATTAATTGTTAAAGAAAGTTTCTACAGGAAAGAAGTATATTAAAAGCATATTAAAATTGTCTTTAGTTTATTATGATTTCTTTCAAGATAAATTAATTATATCTACAGTTTTAGATATTTTAGGAACATCTCAAGGGTTTTTTTTTTAATTTTTTCCCCTGTTCAGACATATGTATTTGAGATAGTCATATTCATAGAAACATAACTTCTATCCATAAAAGGTAGGAAAGAATTATACAATAACTCTTAAGCTATGTTGTTACATAGTGACACATTTTGGAACTTTGCAGGCCTATTAATATAGGAGCATATTTTTTTAGATGAGTAGTTTATTTGCAAATAAAAAAAAAAAAAAGTATATGGTAGTACTAAACTTATCCATGAAATCTAGTCATTTGTTTGTCTTAATTATTTTTAACCTTTTACAAATCAAGATTTTTTTCACACTGAAATTTATATGATTGAAAAATCCAACCACAGATTAAAAGCACTAAAATTAATTTAAATAATTTATTTGTTTATCTAACACTATCCAAAAATGTTTTTCTATAAATTTCAATTAATTAAAATTTTATTTATTTTTCTCTTGCAGTTATTATTTTCTTTGATAATTGGAGAAAATTGTTAGTTGTGTGAAGCTTTTCATACATGTCAACAAATGGAATATTTCTCATTATTTGCAATATTGTATATACAGGTGAATAAAAAATGGCTAAAGAATGTGTAGAAATTTTCTAGAGATTTTGTGTCAGTGCAGAATGTGGATTCTAGTTGTTTTACATGTCTGTGGGAGTCACAGTGGTCCCACTCTAATGTGCTTCACTTAAAGAAGTAATATACCACAATGGACCTGTTTAGTTGCCTAAAATTAAGCATATTGTTTTTTCCCCCCAAAGCCAAGTTAGCTAGTGCATAATAGTTTCTTCTGTACTTGTTTACAATTTTTAAGTCTGTAACTGAAAACTTTTAAACTCTATATGGGTTAAAGTCTCTGTAAGATGAAATAGGCATAAAATATCTACTGGACAAATTATATAAACTTAGGAGGTGTCAAGTGATTTTTTCTTGCATTGATGGTATAGGGTGAGGCATCTTGTCATAATATAGCACAACATAAAGAGTTTGAGCTAATTACCTTTTATATGTGTGTGTGTGTGTGTGTATGTGCTGCTCCTGAGATTTGTCCTTCAGACTATTTATGTGACTCTCCAGAGGAAGTTTAAATATATACATTTAGAGGCCAGATTTTCACAGGTATCATCAACTGAAAGTTATTTACTTTTTGTAGTATTTTACATTTGTTACTAATGCAATAAACAGGGAGGCTGAAAACCAAAAAATATTATTGGTAGTGACAGAAACCTTTTAGTCAAGCTCCTTATGTGATGACAAACATTGTTTATCATGTTTACTTGTTGCTTTAAGCTTCCCCAGTCAGAATGAATCATTCATATAGGAGAAGAGGAACCAGATAACAATATGATTTATCTCCTAGTAAGTTCTCTGAATCAAAAAATATTGGGGAAAAAAAAAAGAACACATAAGGGCACGTCTATTTTCAAAAAAACTGTACTGTTTTATTCAGGTATCCTTGAGAATGTATTGCAGTTTATATAATATACAGCGAGTTGCACAGTAATATCAGGGGTTAAGAGAGAAATCTCTTAAAAATAAAATACAAAAATGATTTTGATTATCTTTATTTCTTACTTGGTTTCCACCCCTCCCCCACTTGGATTCCTGCCCCATGGCAAAGCTGTTGCACAAAATCAAAACATGGTTGCAACCACTGCTCTGCCATAACCAAACTGTGATTTTCTTTTTGAGTTCTTTATGTGTTTCCAACTTCTGGTTTGACCAAGTAGTATGAATTAGCACAATGAAAAACGACAGGAAAAAGATCTGACAATTTGTGGTTGGGTTATTTTAGCTGAGCCAAAAGGCTGGCATTTGCAATAATAAATGCTGAAAAATTCTTACAGATCTTAGATAGAATTTCTTGTACTTGACCCTAAACATTTTTAGTAGATGCTTAAAAGGTGGCATAGATACATTTCAGAACAATATTTCATTTTTCTAGAATACATTTTTAACAATGTTGCTATCTACAGTTTTAAAATTAAATGCTAATAGTATGTAATTTTTTTCAGCCTCCTTTTCTAAAGCATGTTACAAATTTCACTTGTCCCTTTTTGAACATTTTTGGTCAATTTGAGCTGACATACGTGAGTGAAGCAAAGATTTTTTTCTTTCAGCTGTTTCTCCTGCAACAACTGACATATGAGTCTTGATAAACAAGAACAAGTTCTTCAATTTCTAAACTTGAGGTTAACTTGACAAACACATTCATTTTGTGAATACTACTCTTTGATGTCTGAGTGTTTTCTTATTTTTCTCTTTCTGCGTGTTCCTTCACTTCCTCATTTTGATTGAGACCAGGAACTTTCACCGATACGTTCTGAGTGTGTGTTATGTTTTACGGAATCACAGCATGGCTGAGTCTCTGGAGGTACCTGAGTCCACCCCTCCTGCTAAAGCAGGTTCACCTAGAGCAGGTTGCTGTGAAGGAAACACCACAACCTCTCTGGTCAGTCTGTTCCAGTGCTTGGTCACCCTCAATGTAAAGAAGTTTGCCCCCATGTTCCAATTAAACTTCCCATGTTTCAGTTTGTGCCTGTTGCTCCTTCACCTCTTGCTGGGTACCATTGAATAAAGTCTGGCCTGTCCTCTTGACACCTGCTCTTAGGACACTTGTATGCTTCCCCTTTCAATCTCCTCTTGCTCAGGCTGAGCAGGTCCAGCTCCTTCAGCCTTGCCTTGTAAGAGAGAAGCTCCAGTCCCTTCATAACTTTCCTAGCATTCTGCTTGTTCTGCTGCAGGATCTCCACGTCTCTCTTGTCCTGAGGAGCCCAGAACTGGACACAGCACTCCAGATGTGCCTCACCAGGCTGAATAGAAGGACAGAACCACCTCCTGTGACCTGCTGGCAATGCTCTTCCCAATGCACCCCAGGCTACCTTTGGGCTTGTTGGCCACAAGGACACACTGCTGGCTCATGAGGAGCTTGATGTGCACCAGGACCCCCAGCTCCTTCTCCACGGAGCTGCTTCCCAGCAGATCAGCCCCCAGCCTGTAATGATCCACGGAGTTATTCCTCCTCAAGTACAGGACCCTGCACTTGTCTTTGCTCAACTTCATTGGGCTCCTCTCTGCCTAATTCCCCAGCCTGTCAGGTCTGGCTCAATGACAGCACAGTCTTCTGGTGTATCTGGTGTACCAGTGTTTTAGTTCAGATCAGGAAAATACTTTTGAAATACATCTCCCAGTAGTCCCTGCACTGGCTTACAGCATGCAGATGTTTCTGAGTTCCAAGCTCCATTAATTTGGCATAAATTATACTGGAAAGTTTGCTCCAGAGGCACACCCACTGCACTCCAGTCACAAATAGGCATGCAGGCTATGGCATCAGAGTAGAGTTAGTCTAATAGTAAATAAAAAGCTCTCAAAACGTGGATGTTAGGTACCAAAGCCCATACTTTTCTGCCTAGAATCTATTCCTCTTGGTCCATTCTGCTTGCTAAGGCTTCCACATGATACCAATTATACCAAAGAAATGATTAAATATCATGGAACAAACTTTAGTCATATTATTGCAGATAATTTTGGCTGTTGTCCATATCTTGCTGAGCTAATACAGCTAAGACAGAGTGAGTTGAGTCCTACTTGTTCTTATGCAGAAATCGCAGAATTAATTCCTGTTAGAAGTCCAACCTGTTATACCTGTGTAAACCTACAAAGGGTAATGGGGTTGCACAAGTGTCAGTAAAGGCATAATAGGTTTAATCAAGCATAACAGAAAGTAAATTGCTCTGCAAAATCCTCATTACTACAGACGAAGTGTATTCATCTGTCTCAACTGTTAAGCCATAAGCTGTCTGGGCAAAGGCAGTTCCTCCAACAATGATTCTCATTTCAAGAGAAACCTCTAGGTGACATAGTACAAACAAGTAATGATTATATGATAATAACCTGAACTGACTACTAGAAAGAGTATTAGTTTGCTCAACACAGCTGTTTAGGTACAAATGCCCTACAGGTATTCTAGAAATTGCACTGAAAGACAATCAGTGAGGACAACAAATGTATTGCTTTTAGTTACATTTCCAACTAATGTTGAATGATGTAGCCAGGTTCTTTCTCGAGTATGCAGAGTTAATAGTAAGCACTTTTTCCCCCAACACTTAGTATTTCAAAAATAACCTATCAACTCATATTCAAACATTTTTTAAAAGCTATTAAAGTATCGTTGTTGGGTCACCAATATATCAGGCAATGTCTAGGAGAGTGTGAATAAAGATTGGCTTAAATAAACTAAATCTCTCTGTTCATCATTTTCCTTGAATAATATAAATAGAGGATTAACAGTATATTTGGAGAGATGATCCAGTAGTAGAGTAGAGTAGACAGTGATATTATATTATGACATGCTATGACAATGCAACAGAATCTGAAGTATAATCTGAGAGCAGATTCTTGTTTATGGGGAAACCATATGTCACATTTTGTTAAGACTAGCAGCAATTGTGTGAGAATTTGGCCTCCTGGCATCCACGTTACACTGAAAATTTATTTCTGTACAGATTGGCAGGGTTCAAGGTCTGGTGGACCGCTGCAGCTATCTCTTCCAATAACCACAATGCAGGCAACAAGGACGATCCTCATTTTGTCTATCTATGCCTTCTAGTTACTGGGTTCCTTGGCCTTTCCTTTCTCAACATTGTTGAAGTTTTTCTCCTCACAATGATGTTTCTGGACTAAACTTCACATCTAATGTTTCTTTTATGTTAACTACATTTCTTTGATAAAATTGAGCATATTGAACTCTTTTTCACTCTAAGTCTTCTCTGCTGTCAGGACTACCTGGAGTGCTTTATCCAGCTCTAGTGTCCCCAAGTGGGAAGGACATGGACCTGTATGACTGAGTCCAGAGGAGAGCCATGAAGATGATCCAATGGCTGGAACACCTCTCTTAAGAAGACAGGGTGAGAGAGCTGAGTCTGTTCAGCCTGCAGAAGAGAAGGTTTCTGAATTATCTAATTGTGGCCTTCCAGTACCTGAAGGGAGCCTGCAAGAAAGATGGAGAGCCTTTTACAAGAACATGGAGTGACAGGACAAGGGGCAATGGCCTCAAACTGAAACAAAGCAGGTTTAAATTAGATATTAAGAAGAAATTCTTGATGGTGAGGCACAGGAACAGATTGCTCAGAGAAGATGTGAGTGCCCCATTTCTTGGAAGTGTTAAAGGTCAGCTTGATGGGACTTAGAGGAATCTGGTCTAGTGAAAATATGTCCCTGCCCATGGTAGAGGAGTTGAAACTAGATGATCTTTAAAACCCCTTCCAGTGAAACCATTCTATGATTCTATGATTGCATTAAGATAGTGCTGACGCTATGATGGTTTCACTATAAAACAGAAGAAATGTTCATATAGGGAAGCAGTATCCACTGTTGGACCAATTTATATGGCATGAAAAAGCAGGTGAATTTTTCGATCTTTTCTATTATTTTAATGACATTTCCTCAAATTTTACCCATTTCACAAATTACTGACAGGTTTTTCCACAGCTGTGGCTCCAGTTCTGAGTAATTCTTATGTATACTTCCCAGTTGTACCAAGGGACAGTACTAATATTTTTCATCAGCGTGTTACTTTCAGACTTTCAGAGCATGTTCAGCAGGTTGTTCTTGGTGACTCCCAAGTTCTTTCTGAGTTATTTTTATATAAGTGGGTTTCACCTAACTAGCTAAACAATTACTGGCATCCTTTCTTCTTTTTCTTTTCATTGCTATCCTTATTTTGATGGCATTTGCAAACTTCATTAGTAATGATTTTAAAGTCGTTGCACAGACTGTATTAATAAATTTTTGAAGCAGTGTAAATTTCCCAGAAATAACATAATTGCTTAATGATAATTCTTCATGTAAGATTACAATTTAACACTTATCAATAGCTTGTTTCCAATCTATATAGCATGCCAACTCAGTTTCATGTAATCCTGAATTTATTGGCAAATAAAATGCCATGCAGTACCAATCCTGGACGTAAGTCTATTCTATCAGCCTTTTTGCTTCTACAAACCACATTTCCTGTCTAATCTGAAAAAGTAATCAAGTGAGTTTGATCACATCTGCTTCTCATCTTTATTGGAGTTGGTTGCATTTCCTTGCATTAATTCTTTATGAATCAATCCTCATGGTACATTTTCTGTTATTTTGTCAAAGATCAATGCTGGGTTTACAGACCTGTAATCACTTGGATCTGCTTATTTCTGCTTTTTGAAATATTCACACAACACTGGCTTTGTCCAGGCATCTGTTATCACTGCTTCAAATGTTATTTTAAGACAGTTGTAGTGGTCTAGAGAGGGCTGGATCAACTCTTTCAGAACTCCTGAATAAAAGGTGTGCAGATTTATTGATGTTAAATGCACAGCTTTCATAACAGGCAACTGTGGTTTTAGGATATGCCATAGAAAACTCTGTAACTCTTACCAGTAAGGCTCTTCTCATTCTCATCCTTCTGGTAAAAATATTTATTTTTCTTAAAGCCTGAGCTATAATCTGACCCATGCTCAGGCAATATCACAGACATAATTGTTGGTATGGGTTAAAATCATACAAGGGAATATGCTAAAAATTAAAGAATTCTAGAAAATTACTCACCACTGGTCAAATCTCTCTCCCAGCCTTGTTTTGTTTACCTGAATAAACACAACCCTTGGGGCTGGATGTTGTCCCTGAAGGAATTCAGGACATGGTAGAAACATGGTGGTACAGTGAGCTATAAGAAGGTGGTGTCCCTTTTCATGCTGCAGCAGACCTTAGGTCTCCCTCATCACAGGTAGGTTCCTCTACCTGCAGATCCAGTGTATCCTTCACAGGTCTGCTTGGAGAGGAATAATCCTCTCTCAGTTTCATCTACGATAACATTCAATGTACCATGCAGATAAAATTGCCTTGGGTAAGGGCTGCATAGACAGGCAACGTGTGGTACAGGGTCTCACTGCCCTGGGTACTGCAACAGCACAGGGATCTCAGAGCAGAAGAGTCTGAGGATTTTTGTTAAAATGCAGGTAAAGCCAAGAGCCACTGCAGTGCTGGGTTGGACTGGCATTTGCCTATTACCCACATTATCTGCTCACATTTTTTGAAAAACCACCAAAGTGTATTTTGCCTACCAGCTCCCAGTGTGAAGACTTTCTCAACCTTCTGTGCCTCTGGCTGCCAGGCCTGTGATACTTCTGAGAAGTGTTTAAGGGGACCCCTTCCCAGGAAAGCCCTTTCAGTGTATATCAGCACAGCAGCTAGATCGTGATGGATATTGACGTGCTTATGGCAGTCTGTTTGCATTTTTAAGCTCAACAATATCATCCCTAGGTTTTGGCGTTTTTGTTTGTCTGTTTGTTTTTGTTTGTTTGTTCTGTTTTTATTTATTTTTTTTTTTAAGCAAAACATCGAAATATGGAAATCACTTTCATAAGCAGACCAAACCAAACTGGAATGAAAGACAGCTTTCCCTAATCTTGGAGAAAATCATGCAGCAAAATTTGCCATCACCAAATATATGGCAGTCCAATTGCTCCGGAATGTACAGATGGCTGTTGATCTTACACTGAACTTTCTCTCTTGAAAAGGTAAAAAAAAAAGGCAGTATCAAATGAATTCTCCTTTGCTTAGAAACTTAAGATTTTTTATGTAGCAATTGGTTTTCCTTTAGCATGGGAATTTGCAGTTATTCACTTAGCTGACCATATTGATGAAGAAAACAAAAAAAGATACAATTCACCTGAGACCTCGGAAAATTTCTTCAAAAGTGAAAAAATCACTATAATTTTAGGAAGCATTACTAATTAAGAGGTTTGAGTAAGGGAATGATGCCTTCATCAGGGCTGACAACTTATACCCTTAGAACAACATGTAGCAGCACAGCTTTGGTGCACTGTCTTCCTTTTCAGTGGGCAGCGCTGTCTTTCTCAGACACTTGTGAAAAGGGCTGAGGGGCTGTAGCCCACCATTAATCCATTCTGTCATCCACAATATGGGGAACATCTTCTGACTTTGCAAATTGGAATAATGCACATGTTGAGGCTGTCATCCATGATGACAGTCAGATGTTATCTACCCTTCTCCAGAGCTTCTGCAAATGAATTTCTGGAAAGGAAAATGCATCTGGCATGCCATACCTGAAAGGCTGCTAGAAAACTATTGCTTAGATGTGGATGCACATTAAATAATTCTGACTTAAGATATGCTACTCATAGCCTTTGGCATACTGTTTCCACATCGTGGTTAAATAACAGGCTTGGAAGAGGAGGCAACACAGTCAGTTGAGTTACAAATTCTTTGTAAACAGCAGAAAATAATAAAGTAATACAAGTGTCTCAGCTTTTACATCTGAGAACAGCACATATATACAGATATAAAGTCACTATATGATATAGGGTTCTTCTGAAATAGAGTGTATTAATGTCTACAAAACACAGTGGGATTCTTGGATGGAAAAAAATGTTCATAATGTTGTCCTGGCAGGTTGCAAAAATTTCCCTTGGGGAAATAGAGAGGTTTTTGTGTGTGTTGGAAAAAGAAAGAATGGGATTATTAGCATACTTTAAACCATGAAATTTTGATGGAAAGCTGCTGTTACCTTTCTCTATGTAAAAAGGTTGTCTGTAAGGAAATATATTTTCTGCAGTTTTCTGAATAGCTCTTGAAACAAAAGATGAATTAAACTGCAGGGTCAGTCTCTGTTACAAAGATGATTCTGTGACTGTTAGTTTCTGAATAAGAAGATCTGAAAGATAAATGAAAAATCTAGCAGTATCTCATCTCCTGCTCATTTTACTGTTGGAGACACTTTGTACCTCTCAGCACAACAGTGTGGAAAATCTTCAGTAAGTTTCTTATGCTTTCTTAAAGCCAAACAAGTGACAGTCACTGATGCTCAACACTACATTCCATGTAGTGTCCTTCTATTCTATTTCATCATGGTCACTGGCAAGTTGAACATGAGCCAGCAGTGCCCTGGCAGCCAGGAGGGCCAGCCCTGTCCTGGGGACATCAGGCACAGCATCAGCAGCCAGGCAAGGGAGGGATTGTCCTGCTCTGCTCTGGGGCAGCCTCACCTCCAGTGCTGGGGCAGTTTTGGGTGCCACAATGTAAGAAAGGCTTTAAACTATTGCAGAGTGTCCAAGGGAGGGCAACAAAGATGGGGAGGGGCCCTGAGGGGAAGCCTGTGAGGAGGGGCTGAGGTCACTGGGTCTGTTCAGCCTGGAGGAGACTGAGGGGAGACCTCACTGCAGTTACAACTTCCTTGAGAGGGGAAGAGAGGGACAGACACTGATCTCTGCTCTGTGGTGACAGGGACAGGACCCGAAGGAATGGCCTGAAGTTGTGTCAGGGGAGGTTTAAATTGGATATTAGAGAAAGGTTCTTCATCCAGAGGGTGGCTGGGCCCTGGAACAGCTCCCCAGGGCAGTGGTCACAGAATCAGCCTGACAGAGCTCAATAAATGTTTGGACAATGCTGTCAGGCACATGGTGTGACTCTTGGGGATGGTGCTGTACAGGGCCAGGAGCTGGAGTCTGATGATCCTTGTGGGTCCCTTTCAACTCCAAATATTCTAGGATTCTAGGATTTCTTGTGTGATTCCCTTCTACAGGGCAAGACATTCACAGATCTGTGGAAAGAGTCGACTCTTTCTTCAGAGTAGACTCCTCTGCTTGAGCTGCCTCTCTGGCTACAGAGATCCTGAAGGATCATCTATTTGTTTTGGCAGAAAATCTACTTTGACACCCAGTTAAATTAATCTTTTCCTGAATCACCTTGCAAAACTGCTGGAAGATATGCGAAGAGGAGTTGCCTGGAAAATTCACGTTTTACTCCTTCATATAGGCTTTAAAGTTCTGCTGCAAGGTGCAAAAGGAACCATTACTATAAAAATTACCATCTTTCTCTAGGAGTGGGGATCTCATGTGGATGTTGTCTGAGAAAGTGACTCTAGAGGATGTCAGTCAGAGCAACCTTAAAAGGCAAAGGACCTCTCCAGAGAGGAGCCATACATTTCTATAGTTGGTAAAAATTAAAATTCTGTTCAGATATATTACAAAGCCCTTTAAGCCATAAAGACCTCTGCAGAACATTCATACTTCCAAAAAGAAGCTACAAAAGTGATAAATATAGTCATTGAGAGACTAATTTCATACAGGTGTTTAGCAACAAGCATTTCTAGTTTCACTGACATCTAGAGAAAAATCATTGCAAAGAAAATTAGGAGGAAGAAGAAGGACATAGAGAAATAGCGTTTCTTAAAAGAATAATATAATGAGTTAAACATTTCCTTCCCAATTAAATAACCCAAAAGACAAATTTCCAAGGAATGTTTGAAAAAATAATTATCATCCTCAAAACCAGAGGACCTTAACAGCGCTACTTCTTAACAAAGCCACTTTAACTTTCAGAGCCTGCAAAATTCTCATGCACCCTAAGTAGAAAGGGAACAGAAAGGAACTTGATATAAAAAAAATTCTGAACTCTTTGTGCTTAAGTTCTGCCAAGTATTCTCTCTCTGTGTCTCCAAGAAATAGGATTATTACCTCTCTGTCCAAATCAGATACAGACACTTAAAAATCTTGTAAAGGAATATATCCTTTCTAATTAATGTGTGAGTCACTGGGTTTTTTGAAAATTAAAAATGGGTTCAGGTCTTCTTGTGCACCATGTAGTGCTTCTAGCTATACTCACATTGTAAATTCTTGATTGTCTAGGCTTTTGTTTTAACGTCTCAGCTGAAAAAAATATATTCTAGATTTAAGCTCAGCTAATTCTACGTTCCAGATTTTGGGACCTTGATCAAATCTGTCGTTGTAAAATTTCGGAAAACAATGGTTTCGATCCAAAAACAATCTGTGGAGCCAAAATGAGAAAAGATATCAGGATTTTCAGCAAAAGCAAAAGGAAAAAAATACAGGACTCAGAAAAAAAACCCAAAATCCCACAGTTTCAAAATTTCAGAATCAAGTTGGAGGTTCTAGAATTGTCAGAGAAAGGAAGATAAACTGTGAAGAAATTCTTACTCACCCTCTCTGGCTCTCTAGCTCTCTCTTTAAGTGTTTTTCTTCCCATTATAGTGATGTCACTGCTGAGGATGATCTGATAATGCTGAGGATGGTGTCATAATGGTCTGATAATCCTATACAAATAGTTCCTCATACTTAGGAAACTTCCACTGAAGCCAAGAGAAATTCCACATTAAGGCTGTGAAATGTTCTTGGAACCAGCTGAAAAAGGTAGGAGAATGAGGCCGGGTAGTTTCCACCCAAGAGTGTAATATCCACTGGATGCATATATCTGGAGACTTCCTCCCACTGTATGATTCCCACTGTATAATTCCTAGCCTGATGGATTCCTTGGTGTCTGTGAAAAACACAAGACTTTTTGCTTGATAAGTACAGGACGTAGCTCTGTGCCGAGAAGTAAGATTTGTTCTATCACTTGAAACATCTTAAGATGGGAAATCTCCCCCAGAGCCCTTTCTGCTGAAGATTATTCCAAAGAATCTTCTACTCTGTACATGGTTTATAGTTGAAAAAGGCAGTTTATCTTTAGGGAACATATTCTATACAGATCTTCTTTCTATTTGACTTTTATATCTTGCTGTGAGCTGGGCAAATCCTGTGTCTGCAGGCTTTTACAGCATTCCTCCTCAGATTGCTGGTGTCTGTGCTTCAGTCACCTTCCCTGGAAGTATTTCAAATACAAACACGTATGGCACTTGGGGACATAGTTCAGTGGTGGACTTGGCAATATTGTGTTAATGACAGACTTGAATTTATACGTCCCTTCCAATCCAAATGATTCTATGGTTCTGGGACAGGGAGCAGCAGCAATGAAGGGGTTGGAAGGAAAGTCCCTGAGGATGTCCCTGCTCAGTTATTCTCTGACAGGTCTGGTACCATTACTCATGTTCCCCTATGTGGCCACAATTTCTTGTGGAAAAGCTAGCCATGTCTTGTGCAAATGACAGGAAAAAAGGTAGGATTCTACATAGGAGCATGTGCATGTGAGGGTGAACAGTTAGATTAGGTAAATTTTATAAGAACTGTAAAACAAAGGTAGGAATTTTGAGATAATCTTTCTAAAGAATAATTTGGGTCAGATCCAAGGACTATTGGAATCTAAAAAATTACTCCCAAGAGTTGCAGGTCTTGCCTACAGAATACCTATTTCTTACTGGAAATTCTCTGTGTGATTACTTTCCCTTTATGTATTTAAAAGGATATTTATTAAAATAGAATTTCTTTTTCAAAGGCTTTTTGGCTCAGTCTCTTACAAATGCCCATTTATTTGAATGAGTTTATTTTTGTTAATGCCTCTGAGGACTTTCAAAATTCCAGCCGTACTTAATTTCAGTCATCTGCTTCAAACTACAAAATAACTCACATAGGGCTGTCAGTGCTGGACATCCAAAATCCTTCACTTCATAAAATCTACAGATGTGTAGTAAAATTGGGGGAGGGTTGTTTAGTGACCACCACACGGCAACCCAGCTACAACCCAGTATTTGTCATGTGAGACCAGAAGACAGTATATAAGCAGGCAATGCTGCATTTTTCTTTCTGCTTTCTCTCTTTTTTTCTCTTTTCCATTTGTAATATCAGTTAAAAAGCAATAACTATGCTTATTACTTTTGTAAGATTGCTATGAATTATTTAGCTAAGAAATAATTGAAGAAGGCATGGTAGGGAAAATTACCCACAAAGCCAGCAAAACTGCAAGTCAACCTGCCGTCATTGGGCACACAATCATCATTAATTTTAATGAGATGCGGGAGTTTGCAGTTCAGCAGGAGGAGAAGAATGCAGGCACTTCTCAAAAACCTGCCTGGCATGGAAGGCTAGAGGAATTTTACTAGCACTCCAGATCGATAGTGGAGACACCAGTCAATATTAGTAGACCTCACAATCATCATTAATTGAAATCTCTCAACCTTCAGGTTGCATAACAAAACAGCTGGTGCCTTAATGAAGAATGTAATATCTTGCAATTCCGACCTCCTGCAACTTCCTCATGGACTATGATGGCTGAAATAGAGGCTGTACCCTCTGCTCTGAACCCCCTTCTGTACCTCCAATGCCCACAAACATGCCCCACACACATGTATGCATGCTCCTTATATGTCAATGTTATGTAGGCAATTAAATAATACCTAGAAATTAAGTATCTGAATTCAAATAAAGTGAGTCAAAAAACTTTAAAGTATAGCAGCAGAAGAAAACAAAATAAACTGCCAAAGAGCCTCATTTTAGTTAAAACTGAAAGTATGGGTATTAGAAAAATGACATAAGTAAAAAGGTAATTTTCAAATTTGAGATGGAAAAGTTGGAGATAAAAAAGAGATTTTGAACTGGAACAGCCCATATTAAAGCAAATTTTCTGGTTTAGGTCATATTGTCTCTCTCACTCTTTCTCTCTCATGGAGAGTCATTTGGAAAAGATCAAGGAGTCTAAGACATAATAAGAATCATTTGCTAGTTTTCAGCCTAAATGTGAAGATGATTGAAGCCTGCAAGTGTTCTGTCCTGCCATATGTTAGTGTCCGTGTAAAAGAATCTGATGAAGATGATGAGATAACAATTTTCTGTCTGTAATGAGTAAAGGGACTGGGAAATTGCTGGGGAAATTGTGGGATTAAGGCCCATTTATGCCAGAAAATTGCAAAGAACTCCCAGAGCAAATGCAGGAAGGTAGTGGCTGAAGTATTTATTGATTCCACAAATCAGTCTTTTTAAAAAGCCTGGCAAAAAAGTGCTTCCAGGTCTTACAATGTAAATCCATACTCACAATAAATGCATTAAAAGTTAGATATTTTCACCACAACTCTTTCATTCTTCCTATTCCCCTCATGAAGAGCATTCATGAGTAAAAGTTTTCAGGAATAAATTCCTTTTGTATTCTTCTTTACTTAACTACTTTCTGCTGTTATTTCATATGGGAGAAGAAAGTATAATGTCCCTTCCAACTTTCTACAATCTCTCATTAATTATTATATTTGATAGTTATAATAACATGTAATAGTTCTCATGGCACTTGTTTGAAAGCCTGAAGACAAATATCTGATTACAGAATCTAAGATAAAAGTCCACATTCAAAAGGCTGCAGTTTTCCTTTTTAAAATTTTTTATCTTGCTTCCTGTCTTCATGTATTCAAGCCTTCCACAACTTTTCCCTTTCTATTTCAGTATTTCTTTTTTTTCTCTTTCATCCATTCTTTGTGCTTCCCCTTGTCATTAGGTAAGGAGAGGTGTAACATTGGTCCTAGTTCACATTGTTTTTCATCTCTCACTTGTCTCTCCTATAGATTCTTCTGCAATGGTTTCTCACTTATGCAAGATTAAATATGAGAAGTAGCAGACATGATTTTCTTGAAGCTGAGTTAACAGAATTGGGTTTACTCAGATTGAAGGATTGTTTTTGACTGTTTTTGTTTTTCATCTCCTCAGCACAAAAACAATCCTTGCATAACTCTTCTGTAGAGAAACCAAGAAAGCTGCTATGCCAAAAGAGCCAATACCCCAGTAGATCAGATGCTCAGTGAAGCTGATCTGTGGGAATGAAACAACAAAGTGACTTCAACCTAACTCCAATACCTTGAAGCTTAACCTTGTGATAAGAAAATTGATAGTTCAGCAGTTTTCTCTGATACTTCTTTATTCTAGGTTTGACCTGGCATTTCTAACATTAGAATTATTTCCAATCAATTATATTCATACAAATACATAAATATATATGATTATTTTTTCCTAAGGTTGTCAGTGAATCAGCACTGAGTAATGAAAAATTGATTTTAATGACACATTTTACCTGAAATGCAAAAATTACCTTGGCATTTTTCAAGGATGCTAAATTATATTCTTAATGTTCTTCTAATTCCTGTATAGCAGGGAAGAACTGAAAAACTCTAAATACAAGAGAAAATTTATATGAGACTGACTTGATTTTCCTCATTTGGAAATTTCCTGTTAGAGCAAATAGCTTCATTAATCTAGGACAGGGCAGCCCTCTTGTCTCTGTGGACATGAAGTACCATGATCCCAGGCAGACTTTGGGGAGGAGGAACAAGCTGGCATTTGTTCAAATATGCATTAAAGAAGGAGCTGCCAAAAACTGGAAAATTGCAGAATCTACTCTAAGGTTAATGATAAGGAAAGGAATTAACCATTTTAATTCTTTATTATTCTGCCAAAATGATGTAATCCATGTCCTTTCAATGTTTATGTTGAGAACAAATTCATGTATTCCCTTATTTGTTCCTTTTGGTTCTTCAATCTTCAGAAATGAGGTGAGATAAAATTGTAGTGACTAATATGGTCCCAAAGAAAAAAACAGGCTGTTGAACTGGGGAATGTGGATTTCTCTTCACTGAGAAAATTGTATCCTTTTATAATTTTTCTTGAATAAACTGTAGGCACTAGTTACTTCCATGTTGCCAACAAAATACAGTTTGGTTAGTAGTGCTTTAATTTCTGGGAAAGAAGATCATGGAGTGAAGGACAATATCCAGCATCACTGCAGAGTGCTGTCAGCCCTAGAGAGGGAATCAGGCTCTAGAAGGAGTCCAGGCAAAGATTATTATTGGATGTAGCTGTAGATTTTTGTCTGAAAACATTTTGTTGACATGCTTCTTTGGTGTTGTTTGCTGACTAGGTTTCAAAGAGACCCTTAGTTTCGAATGGCAGTTTTTTATATTGAAAAAAAATAGAAAATTTGTAGTTTTTATATGTCCTCTGTAAGTTACGTATCTTTATGTGTTCTGCTTCAGAGGCTTGAGGATGCATTCATGACCTGCATTTTCTTTTTCTGATGAGTCATGCCAACTACAGTATCCAGTGGGGCTGAAGGATCTTGACCTCCATGAGGCACTTTTTACCCTCTGAATTCATGAGATTACATGAAAGGTCTGCTCAAAGATCCTGACCTGCCTGGAAAACAAGTATATAAATAATCTATTTTACCCTCCTTTTAATACAGATTTTTTTGTGTTGAAAATATTTGGATTCTGGACTGAAGTTTATGTAAGATTAAGATTTTTTTCCAGCGTTAATCAATAATTTCTGATATGCAAATTTTATCTGCAACTACTTCTATTAAAAAGTTTGTTAAAATGGGCAAACTAAAGAAAGAGAGATAACTCAGAATAAATGAAATAGCAAAAAAAAACCCCTGCTTAAGATGACTCTAAGTAAAAAATAATATTTACATAATCTTCTATGAAAACATTTATGACTAACATTATTTTTTGTCAGTGACTAGATGTAGTGCTCACTCCACCAATGTTAATGCTACTCCCTCCATTATTGAAAGCTCTGGCAAAAATTTGGAGAGAGTACACATATTACAATTATGATAATGATTATATCAAAATGTCACTAATAAAATGAGTTAACATTGTTGGACATAAACATTTTTACATTTCTGCATGATCCCATATTACTTCACTGAGGCAGGCTTTTTGTGTCAGACCTACTCTACATTAAGATGTGCTCAACATTTGAAATGAGTGTCCCTAATGTTAGTTTTTTGGTTTTGGGTGTTTTTTCCCCCCCAAATGTGACTAGTTATAGTTACAGATAACTTTTGCTTAAATTTGCTGGCAACTTTCATAGAAGAAATGGCTATATTATTTTAATTTTATTTTACTTGAAAAAAGAATTCTTAGCCTCGCAATTTGCTGATCAAGGCTTTCATATGGGAATTTATTTAGGTTTTAAAATACAGTCTTTCGCTGGACTATATGTGCTGATATGTGCAACAAGCTACATACAAGGCTTATTGAATGAGTAGGTGCAAAATCAAAATAGTACCAGAAGGAAAAAGTGAGCTAAAGCCCTCAGTCTGTAGAGCAAACAGTGGTCATTGCAAAGACATTTTCAGCAGAGGTCAGCCAGTTTGTTTTTTACTTCCTTCTCCTTCCTTCTATTTCGTAGTAAAAAGTGAAAATTGCACTCTGTTGTCTGTTAGGGGATAATCTGCATGCACACAAGCCATCTCTTTGGAGCTGTATTCTGCATTATTTTACTCATATTTTACTCGTTTTGCTCACAGAGCTTTACATTATGCTCAATACCAGTTTCCGTTTTATTACTCATCACAAGAGTTGTAGGACTGGTAACTGCTAGCAAAAGACTGAATGAGAAATATTTGTCATCCAATATTCTGCACATGCTGTAATAAGAAAAAAAGAAAAAGAAGATACATTCACTGGAAAAAAACCCCATACATCATTAATGAAGGCTCTGAAGGATTTTTTAAAGGGTTGCTTTGCCATTTTTCTTTTTAAAAATCCAATAACAGGATTCCAACAAGCACACAATTATCAGATTTTGTCAATAAGGTTTCATGACAACATGGTTTCCTCTTATGACATATTAAANGTTTTATAAATAAAAATATTTTTTTTAAGGGCAAGCATGATAAAAAGTTAAATAGATGTCTGTTCTGGATTGAGAAGGGTCACTGTTTTGAAAATGGAGCTGCTTCAAAGTACTCAAAATTTATTTTGATTCTTTGACATTTTTACACTCAAGGTGAAAGGAGATGATGATGTCAATCCCATTTGATAGACAGTGATTCTCTACTGCATCTGACATTAATTCATTCTATTTTTAGCAGGGTCAACAATTAGTACAAAGACTAAATAAGTCAGGAATATCTTTGTGTAAATCAATGAGTTGCATGGGGAAAAATAAGCATGACAGCAGAAAGAACCCAAATAAATGTAGTTCATTATTCATTTCACTTAATTGCTGTGGAAAATAAGTGCCTTTGAACTTTCTAAGCCATTAGCAGAAGACATTCAACTCCTGTCTTAAAGAGAAGGGTGATTAATACTTAAGTGTTTCTCTGTATCCTGAAGATATATGAAATTATGGTCCCACCACTGGGAGCTTTCACCACTGGGCAGCAATCAACTGTTTCAAAAGGATCAGGTGGGTATGAGGAAAAGACATATTTCCTGGAATTCAGAGTTCAAGTGAGGCTTTCATTTTGCAATTAGTTTTCAAGATGCTAAAAGACTCTGCAAAAGAATATCTA